>SSNS01001213.1:10077-22178 GCA_006937985.1 Aphyosemion australe
GTGTGTCTGCTCTGTCTTCTCAATCCCCAGTGAGTCGTAGCGGATGGCTGCTCATACTGAGCCAGGATCCTCTGGAGGTTTCTTCCTGTTAAAAGGGAGTTTTCCTTCCCACTGTCGCTACATGCTTGCTTAGTATGAGGATTGTATCAACACACAGTCAGTGTCTTGATGCATTCTGCTGGGTTCCTTATATAGGAAACATTTTTACTGATTGGCTAAATGAACTGAACTGTATTGGAATGTTTACTTTGTGAAGAGCCTTGAGACGACTCTTGTCGTGATTTGGCGCTATATAAATAAACTGAATTGAATTGAATTGAAAAGCAACCGTGACTGTCGGAGCGATCTGGGACTAGGGTTGCAGGGATTAACTGGTGTGACAGATAGGGTTGCGACAATTATAAACTTTGGAGCATGATTGGAGTCTGAGAAATAATCACGTTTCATGATTACCACGATTATTTTACAAGAATTGATTTCACATCTGTATTAAAAAAGTGTTGTTGATTAAATGTTAAAATGACTTGCCATACAGTATTAATATAGACAAATACAGGGGAAACATAGAACATTACTAAATAAACACTCATTCACTGGATTGTTCTAATATTACTGAATAATCCCTTCAGTCACTAACATAATCTGACTCAGTTGGAGCCTATTTGTCTGCGTGATGATCTCAGAAACCATGAAACAAGTTGGAGGTGTTGCAACATTTTTTTCTGCAAGCTCTGAAGATGGGCAAGAGACGTCGTTCTGAATTTCTCTGTTAGCAGCTTTGGGAATCTAAAATATATCTAAAATAGTGCTTCCTAGTTGGAAACGCAACAGTCCCGGTGGTTGTTGTCACTGGTTCTGCTTCTGCTGCCTGCGTCTGATCCAGTTTCACTTTTGTTTTGGTCTATGCGGGTCACGCTATTGTCTTTTTTTTATTTGCTGTGTTGGAGTCGTATTTATGGTGGGTTAACTGCGGTGTGAAATGCTGTGGTTAATAGTCAAACTGGTTAATCCCTGCAACCCTACTTGGGTCGAGGACCTCCTTGACCATCTGGCCTTGGCCCAGTTTTTAACAATGCTGGATCTAACCAACGGGTATTGACAGATTCAGTTGGTCCCAGAAGCAAAGGAAAAGACTGCATTCTCCTTAGCTTTCATTTATCTTTAATATAAAAGTTCAGTTATCTTGTACAAACACTGAATGACATGAATGTTTCTTGAGAAGCGAAAGATCCAGCAGGTGTCTCCATACCTGAGAGTGTCCAGTCTCCAGTGTGGATCCTTCAGTCCAGCTGACAGCAGCTTCACTCCTGAGTCTCCTGGATGATTGTAGCTCAGGTCCAGCTCTCTCAGATGGGAGGGGTTGGAGCTCAGAGCTGAGGCCAGAGAAGCACAGCCTTCCTCTGTGATCAGACAAGCTGACAGGCTGCAGACACACAACACAACACACAGGATCAACAACAACACTCAAGATAAACAACAACACACAGGATAAACAACTCACAGGATAAACAACAACACACAGAATCAACAACAACACACAGAATCAACAACAACACACAGGATAAACAACAACACACAGGATACACAACAACACACAGGATCAACAACAACACACAGGATCAACAACAACACACAGGATACACAACAACACACAGGATCAACAACAACACACAGGATACACAACAACACACAGGATAAACAACAACACACAGGATAAACAACAACACACAGGATCAACAACAACACACAGGATAAATAACACACAGGATGTGTTTGATTCTATGGACATGGCTGTAGCGTGTATGAATGAATGACTTATTTTCTGATTTTATGGTTTTATTGTCTCTTGGTTTTAATTTTTAGTCTTTTATGTTGCTTTTAGTATTTATTTGTTTTTACCTACATTTTTTTGCTATCTTTTAACTTGTATTTTCTTGTTATTTTAATCTGACCTACGTGTTTTATTGCTGTTTTATTTTATGTTCAGCACTTTGGTCAGCTGTCATGCTGTGGATAAATGCTATATAAATAAATTTGGATTGGATTGGAGGATAAACAACAACACACAGGATCAACAACAACACACAGGACAGATCCAGGATCAGATTTTAGGACTATCTGAGTTGCAGGTTATTAACTTCCAGTAGATGAGGGAGACCAAACAGAGAAACTTTATTTAAACAGAAATCTCATGATCAAGGGGAGAACCAAGATGGTGGTGAAGGACTAAGCTACGCGGGGACCTTTCGGCATATTTTTAACTGAAAGCGTTTTCTATGTTCAACTTTTACTGTGAAACTCAATGCCTAACACTTTGTTGTGGAACTAGCTAATTTTATTGTCTTTCAGAGTTTTGAGAAATGGCAGAGAATCAGCAGAAGAACTCACTTTGCTGATTCTGAGCCTGGAGCCTCCTCAACCTGGAATAATCTAGTTACAGCTGAAGCTGCAACCTCACCCAAGCTGAGATCTGGCCCTTGCAAAGCAGATATGTTGGGGGTGAAGGCTGAAATGCTTCAGGTGCTGAAATCTGACTTCTTGGCAGTGTTCAGATCTGAAATGAAGGAAGTCCTGGCGGAGGATTTCAACTTCATTAAGGAAGAGCTGAGGGCGGTGAAGGCCGAATTGCAGAACACTGGCACGACACTCCACTCAGACGATGAGCGGGTCAGAGCAAGAGTTATGGAGGTGGAGTACGGTTTATCCACCCTATCGAATGAGGTTGTGTCTCTTTGGAGCACAGTGGGGGAGCTAAGGAAGAAACCTTCTGAGCTACAGGTGAAATGTGAAGATCTGGAAGGCAGGTCGAGGAAAGGCAATGTTCAGATTAATGGAATTCCTAAAGGACCGAAGTCCAGCTGGAGCACAACGATGGCTAAAATGTTAAAGGAGATTCTGCAGCTGGAGAAAGAACCAATGATAGACCAATTACATCAAGAAGATAAGCAGACGAGTAATAGGCCATAAGCTATTGTAGCTAAGCTACATTATCATCCAGACTGCACAGAGATTCTAACCCACACACATACCCATGGCCAGCTTTGTTACAATGCAAAGTGGCCAGAGCTAGAGCTGCATTTACTGGCATGAGGAGGCTTCCTCAAAGTCAGTTGGATGTGAGGTACAGCCTGCTCTTTGCATGTCACCCATGATGGGGTGGATAAAATATTCAGACTCAGAAGCTGCCATGGGTTACGTGTAGAAAAACATCACTGTCAGATCAGATAATTGAACACTTTGGAGTTGAGGCCAGCACAGTCATGTACTGGTCAAGTTGTGTTATGACATTCTGTTTTGATTTGATGGAGCCTTGACAGTGGATGTGTTCTGTGTGACGTTTCTGCTGGATACCTTTGTTGAGGGCTTGATTGCGGACTAAACCTGTTTTTTTAAATTATTTTTCTCCTTTTTCTGTCTTCTTTTATTGCTGCGGGATGTCGTTGGGAAAATTTATTTATTTATTTATTTATTTATTTATTTATTTATTTATGTTTTAGGAGGATCAGCCACTTGAAAAGAACCATCTCGTTTAAAAGTGGGTCCTCCATAGAAAGTTTCAATGAAAATTAAAAGACCAAGATAACATAACAATTTCCGTGCAAATATAACATAAAGTCAATGGGGCAAGAGTATGAACACAAAAAACAAAAGAAAAGAAAATAACATATAAATAAAAATAAACAAACATATATATTAACAACGGCGCAACAAATCAGTACACTCAAAAGAGACAACTCATGGAACAGATACTGAACTGGACATGTGCGTGCTTAATAAACTGGCAAGTTGCAGCTGGATATTCCTATCCTCGGTTAGAAGGCACAGGTGACTTATATGATGAAAGAGGGATCCACAACCATGATTGCTCTTGTTCCTTTAATCCAAAACCATGTTCACCAACTCCATTGGTTTTTCTTGCTTTAACACAGTATTACGATGTTTTATTTACCTTAAATCACTGACGGTTTCGGCGACTCACTGTCGCCATCCTCAGAGTCACGCCGACTTGACGGCGTCACTTCCGCTGTTTATTTGCAGGCAGTAAGGGGCGCTTTGCCTACATCCTTTTCCTCTGTTATCATATTGGCTCGGTGATATAATGTTCTGATTACTGACATTTTGTGAATCACTGGATGTTCTGATGTCCAAAGTAGATATTGATCTGTGTGTGTTGGTTTCCTGTATTGAGAGTCCCTTCTGTTTTCCTGGTTATTTCCATGTTCATGAATGTGATGCTGCCGTCCTTCTCTTCTTCATACGTAAATTTAATATTACCGGCAGATAAAGGAAGGACAACAGTAATAATGGACAAAGAGAAATATAAGCAACAGATGGAACAACTACTTGAAGACAAGAGTACATACAAAACACTGAAAAAAGATCCAACTGAAGAGGTTAAAAAGACCAGGAAAAAATTATTGAAACCACTACAGGAAAAAGGAAAAATAACAGAAAAAATGTACAAACAATGGATACCAACAGCCAACATCATACCAAGGATATACGGAACCCCAAAAATACACAAACAAGGTACACCTCTGAAACCAATAGTAGATAGTATAGGAACACCAACTTACAACATGGCAAGAGACATCAGTAAAATTATCAGTCCACTTTTAGGAAACACAGACCAACACTGCAAGAGCAGTACAGAATTAGCAACGGAACTTAAAAACATCACCATAGAAGAAAACGAAACATTAATTTCACACGATGTCATATCCTTGTTCACCAAGACTCCAACCAAGAAAACCATTGAAATAGTAGTTAACAGGATCAAACAAGACAAAACCCTACATAGAAGGACAAATTTAACAGCAGAAGACATAGCACAGGTAATAGAATTAATAGCAAACTCAACATACTTCCAATATAATGGAACAATATACAAACAGCTTGAAGGTTTCGCAATGGGAAACCCCTTATCAGCAACCCTCTGTGAATTTTTTATGGAAGACTTGGAGCAAAAAGCGATGAGAACAGCCCCCTCCCCCCAATACCAAAAGGACAACCTGAAATATTAACAAATCACTTGAACAACATAGATGAAACAAACAACATAAAATTTACATATGAAGAAGAGAAGGACGGCAGCATCACATTCATGGACATGGAAATACCCAGGAAAACAGATGGGACTCTCAACATTAACACATGCAGGAAACCAACACACACAGATCAATATCTACTTTGGACATCAGAACATCCAGTGATTCACAAAATGTCAGTAATCAGAACATTATATCACCGAGCCAATATGATAACAGAGGAAAAGGATGTAGGCAAAGAAGATAAACACATACGACAGGCATTAAAAAATTGCGGATACCCAACATGGGCAATAAAACAAGGAAGACTACAGACAACAACAGTAAACAAAGACAAACTAAAACAAAGAACCAGTAAACAAGAAAGAACAGAACCAAAACCAGCGATAACCCTACCATACATTAAAGGAATAACAGAAAAAATAAGACATGTAATGTCAAAACATAACATAAACACGCCAATAAAACCATACATGACCGTCAAAAAAGGACAAGTACATCCAAAGGACGCAATAACACAGGAACAAAAATGTGGAGTGGTTTACGAAGTTCCATGCAAACTCTGTAATAAAACATACATAGGAGAGACAGGACGACAACTCAACACACGCAAAATGGAACATAAGAAGGAATGTGAAAAAGAAACAAGCCGAAGGCACACCAGAGCAGCCAAAGAGGAAGCAGAAAACACAATAAGGAAATCAGCCATAACAGACCACTGTGCAAGAGAAAACCATATAATGGACTGGGACAGCACACAGATCATAACAACAGAACAACAAATATACAGACGATGGATAAAGGAAGCGATCGAGATAAGGAGACGTGGACCCAGGACCATGAATAGGGATGAAGGAGTGTACACGCTGGATCATTCATGGGACGTGGTGATCGACCAGGAAGGCGCAGGCAGTAGGGGGCAGCAACGCGGAAGTGACACCGTCAAGTCGGCGTGACTCTGAAGATGACGACAGTGAGTCGCCGAATCCGTCAGTGATTTAAGGTAAATAAAACATCGTAACACTGTGTTAAAGCAAGAAAAACCAATGGAGATAGAAAATACACACAGGAAGAACATAACAATAAGATGTTCACCAACATTTGTTGCCTCTAATATTTACATATGTGTGTGTGTGTGTGTGTGTGTGTGTGTGTGTGTGTGTGTGTGTGTGTGTGTGTGTGTGTGTGTGTGTGTGTGTGTGTGTGTGTGTGTGCGTGGTTTTATCTTTTCACGCACACGCACAACACATGTTCAGCACAACAAGCCGCTCCACCGGCACTATCACGGTGAACTAGTGCAAACAAACCCAAAAAAGATGGGCTGTACCATCTTAGTGGTAACTAGAGGGGTGCATGGAACAGTCCAAACTAGTGTTGTCACGGTACCAGAATTTCAGTATTCGGTGCCAGTGAAAATCCACGGTTCTCGGTACCAATTTCGGTACCAAACAATAATTTAATTTAGACTAAATTTACCAATAAAAACATTAATTTTCCTGTACAGTGCTTTGAGATGATATCTTTTGTGAATCAGTGCTGTATATAAGAAAAATTAACTGAATTACTATTGTACTACTATCATAACATGTTTTTAATGCACTTTTATTTAATCAAAATGTGTTTTTGTTCATATATTTTTGTAAACCTGCTAGTTATCCAGACTAGAACCTCTAGTTAGAACAGCTGTTTTGACAAACTGATTTTAAGGACATGAACACTGACTGAGCCATACATTGCTGTTCATCTTTTGGAAACACATTACAATCATTAAAAAAAGAAAAACTCCGGTCTGTGAGCAGTCAACGCCTTTATGTCATCCTGTTTGTTTGTTTGTTACCCTAATTAAATGTATAGGAGATTTAAATAGTTAATAAAGATGATGGTGTATTCATACAACACTCTGTGTAGTACTGATTCCGACACATATGCAAATTTTTGAAAGCGACTGGTCATGTCGCATTAAATCCGCCTCCTACGTCACTGATCAGCGGAGGTGAGCGTCGTGTCAGGACGTTCCTGATGACAAGCGCTGACAGAGGGATTCAGGGGTCTGTCTGGACATCCTGTCAAGTTTTGGAATTAAAAATACAAGAAAGCATGAGAACGGGAGGTGCTGCTGGAGCGAAGCGTCTCTCCGGTCTCGGGCTCCGTGACAGCAGGGTGGGGGGTTCTCCTTGAGAGCGGGGCGGGGGTTCTCCGTGAATAAACTTTATTTACCACATCAGCTGGTCCACCGCTCGCCATGACTCTGTGTTCTGCGGTGTTGCTTTAGAAGCAACTGCACGCGCCCAGTAAATGCGCAAATCATGCGCATCAAGGACCCGGGTTTAGACGGGTCCTTGGTACTACCGGTACCTACAATATCTTGGTACCGTGACGTTTACATTTTTGTAGTACCGGGTTGGTACCGAAGTACCGGTTCTTTTGACAACACTAGTCCAAACAAACAAATCACTGGGGGGTTTCTACAGCCGCCCCCTAATGTGTGCAACACATTAGTAAACATCAAAAGCCCATGTGAACATAACAAAGAACTTCAAGATGACAGTTCACATAGGGTGATAAGCTTCGCCACAGGGCGTTGGTATGTATGTTCTCCGATGGTGACGTCAGCCACTCTCACCTGTCCATCTGCACTTGGAACACTTGTGTTACCTGTCCTACAGGCCAGGAGGCACGGGGGAGACTATGGTCCACCACCATGACAGTTTGTCCCACTGTCAGAGGCGAAGTAGTCCGGTGCCACTTGGAACGATGCTGTAGTCCAGTCAGGTAGCGCTGCGTGAACTGCATCCAGAAATGATCTGCTATGAACTGGCTGTGACGCCACTTGCGCCTTCCCAGTTGTTCCCTTGTGCCATACACCGCCTGAGGAAGGGAAGCATCATGACGCCCCATGAGCAGCATATTTGGGGTGATAGGTTCAATATCTGCGATATCTGAGGAGACATATCCCAGCGGCTTGGAATTGAGTATGCTCTCGACTTCAATAAGGACAGTGAGCAGCAGATCCTCCGGAACCACTTGACCTTTGGGTACCACTTGAAGTGCAGATTTGACTGAACGGATCTCCCATTCCCAGGTTCCCCCAAAATGTGGAGCATGTTGGGGGTTGAAACGAAAAGTGATGCTCTGTTCACTGAGCTTCTCCTGTAGTTGTGACTCCATTGCTCTGAAAGCTTCCTGCAGCTCTCTGTCTCCTCCTCTGAAATTGGTGCCCTGGTCACTCAGTATTTCAAAGGGTTTCCCTCTCCGAGCAATGAATCTGCACAGAGCCATGAGAAAGGTGTCTGTATCCATACTAGTGAGACGATCGAGGTGAATGCATCGAGTCGTGAGGCATTTAAATATAATACCCCAGCATTTTTCCTGGCTTCTGCCTATTTCTATAGTGAAAGGACCAAAACAGTCAACTCCTGTGGACCAGAATGAATGCTGGCACAAGCGCAGTCGAGTATCAGGAAGATCAGACATCTTAGTGGGTACAGAATTGGTTCTCAACTTTTTACACTCAAAACAGAGATGTTGATGCTTCCTTATAGCCTGTCAGACTCTTAAAATCCAATATGTGCGCCTCAATTCAGCAAAGACTCATTCTGGGCCAGGATGCAGGAGACGGGTTTCATAATCTTTAATGATGAGCTGAGTAGTAGAGTGGTCTGGTGACAACACAATCGGATGCAGAATGTCTGAGTGCTCTGCTCACCGGAGGTGGCCACCTACTCGGATGAGTCCAAGCTGATTGTCGTATTCTGGAGAAAGATCGCTTAATCTGCTGTCAGTGCGCACCTCCTTTCCAGATTTGAGTGCATGCACCTCAGCAGGGAAGCTGTCTTGTTGTGCCTGTTTGAGAAGTTGAACTTCAGTCTCTAGACGCTGGGCTGCTGACATAGTAGGAGCAGCCGCCCCGTGAATGGACAGGTAGGCGGCCTGCACCAAATCAGCCCAGGTGTTGTATTGTACAGGGTCAGACTGGGTAGAAATAGTAGTGACATGAACACACTAGTGATGTGCGATACCATTGATTTCCTTTCCGATCCGATACCAAGTAAAATGAGGTCCAGTATCGGCGATACCGATACTTTGCTCAAATATATTTTGTTTGAAAAATTTAAATACAAAGTAATATATTTAGATCATAACTTTGTACAGATGAGTCTCTGAGTTTGTTTCTGCCTGGAAATTTAAATTTTGGGTCAATAATCCTCACAAATTCTTGAAAATCTTGAGCTTCCACTATGGGCAGAGGCTGGAGATCCTTCACTATCATCTTGTGAGAGTTGTTGCTCTTGGAAAATCATCTACATATAATATGAATACACAGGGAACATAAAACGATGGTGTCACGTTATTAAATGCTTCATCTTATTTAGATTCAACAACTTATACTGAGGAGAAAGGAAATGGGAGTTTACAAACACCTGCTGTTTTATATAGAATGCTTTGACTCTAATTAAAATAGCCAATAAAATACATAATTAAATTATTTGTTTATTCCTACATTGTGAAATATTCATTTAACCATCAGTCAAAATACACCAACTAGTTGAGAATAAAACAATGTAACTTTAATATACAGTTATCAGTCTAATCTGTGGAATATTTTCTATATTTTTAAAGTTAATCACAGTTTTATTTTAAGTTCTGGCTTAATAAATGTCTGGGATTTGAGGGGCTGATGATACTCCAACTAAAATTCATGCAGCTATTAATTCTAGCATTTACCTTTTGCATTCCATACTTTGTAAATTCAAATTTTAATAAATAAGATGCCTTAGTTTTAAAAATACGGGAGACTTGTTTGGATAACAGCACAAAAACCAAAGCCTTTAGCAGACAGATGTAAATAACTTTCCTGAATTCAGCAACCGTACTAAACATCTTCCATGTTCTCACCTTTTTTACCTGGACCTGCCTGTAGCAACAGTCGTCTGTTTCACGCTAGCAGCAGCTCTCCCTCCTCTCCTCCTCTGACCACCTCATCAACGTTTTCATAATCTGCCTCATGATTTATTTTTAGATGTTTAATAAGGTTTGTGGTGTTACTGCAATACCTCGCAGTCTTCCTACAGCTAACATACTTCTTCGTTGCTGTTAGCAGCACTAAAGTTGCTCCACACATGACTCTGTTTACATTCAGCCATGTTAACTCTGGTCAACCATGCGCTTCCAGCTGCTGCATAAACAGAAGGGATCGCACTGCGCGCCCCCAGTGGTGGCTTAAGGTATTTATACTGTGCCATATCACGCACCACGGCTGGCGGAAGAAGTAGTAGTTCCGACCAAAGAAACGTAATTTTCGAAAAATTATTAAATTAAAATTACTCAAATATCGATACTTTAATGAGAGTATCGATTCCAAAAGATATAAAGCTAGAATCTGAGGTATCAATACTTTAGTATCGATCCGCACATCTTTAGAACACACACAGCAGATTTCTTTAACTCATTGTTATCGTCAGTGTCCGTACTAACGGCTGGTTGTGCGGGCCACTGCTTGGGTGCTTGTCTCAGGAAGGGGGGCCCATCCATTCACTGGCTAGGGCAGGGGTCGGGAACATGCGGCTCTGGAGCCGCATGCGGCTCTTTTAGCGACCCCTAGTGGCTCCCTGGAGCTTCTTCACAAATGTATGAAAATGGATGGGGGATATATTTTTTGTTTTAATATGGTTTCTGTAGGAGGACAAACATTCTTAACGTTTTCCAATGCTGTAAAAATGCACATAATAAATATTAAATTTTAACATTTCTGTCAACGAAAATTTGCGTCATAGCCTGCGACACACGTTTCAGCGTGGCGCCCATAGATATATGGCTGTGTGCCAGGCAGATGGATGTAAACAAACCAGCGGGTGTGTCAGGGCCATGGATCCCAAAGGGAAAAAGAGAAAGATAGCTGATGAGAACAGAGGATTCAAGGAAGAATGGACCGAATTATTTGCTTTCATTGTCGACGCGGAAGGATTACCTGGAAAAACTTCAACTTTTGACCGGTGTTGCTCAGACAAGGACCAATCAGCGGAGGTTTCACTGACTGACCAATGAGGGGACAGGATGCTTCTCAGTACATCTCCGGGTAAACATGGAGGAAAAGTTAATATTTGCCGTGTCTGGTGTCCCAGAGCTTTAAAAGACTTCACTTAACTCCAGCAAAACCTTGTGAGAGTTCACATCTACCGCTGTTTCAACTCTGAACTGCTTTAATAACCCAAAATTCCCTCCAATCTGACGGCCAATCAAAATAAGGGAAGACTCGCTATTCGCCCTGCTGGAACAGAGGCGCCGCTGGCTTTTGCTGCTGCCGCATGTCGCCTCCCGTGTGTCAGGTTATAAAAGTAGATTTAAGAAGTGGATTACATCTCCAAACTCCACTACTGCTGCAGGTTTTGTTGCAGCCTGAGAGATGAAAGCGGGGAAAACTGTTCACGGATGGTGATTACATGAAGGATTCATTCATCAAAATATCAGAGCACCTATTTCAGACTTCAAAAACAAAACCGAGATAATCCAGAAAATTAAAGACATTCCTCTCTCCACAAAGACAAGGACCATTAAAACGACAGGCGACGTCACCAATCAGCAAATCAAAGACATTAATTCAGCTCCAGCGTCCTCAACTACCTGTGATGAGTCATGTGATGTGATCGATATCAGACAGCGCTGTTATGCAGGTATGTGAGCTGTGATGGGCCGCAAGAAGAAATGATCAAATTAATACCACTGATTAATATTGTAATGGAAGTTAAACTTAAAGGCCCTATCAGTGATATTCATAGAAATCATGGTAAAAACTGCGACTCTTTAGCGCCATGCAGTTTCGAGTAAGTATTGCAGCTACGGTGGCCCACTCAAAAAGGCAACAACTCCAGCGTTCACTCCAGCTATCTGGTTCGTTTTTTTTATAAAAAAGCATGAGATTGATTTATTTCCAGTCTCTGTAGCCTAACCCACACAAAGCATATAACTACTCAAGCAGGTAAAAAACATTTTTTAATGAGTGTTCAGTCTTAATGCATAATGCCACACGTAGCCCCCCCTCCCCATCCCCCGACA
>SSNS01001215.1:6742-37441 GCA_006937985.1 Aphyosemion australe
GGGGGGGGGGGGGGGGGGGGTGTGTGATTATGTTGTCAGGGTATCACCAGAGCAAGGGTGGGAGTGTGGAGTGTGTTGTATCTGGCGTCTGTTTGGTATTCTCCATCGGGGAAGCTCAGAGCGGGGGGGTGGGGGGGTGTTTTGGGTGCAGTCTCTTGCTCTCCCCCCCGCCGCTCGTGCAATGGCTTTAATTTTAGCTCTCCGTTCTGGCGCTCTCACTGCTTGTGACCTCAGTCACCGTCAGACTCCTCGTCTCCTTTCAGTCTGCCCCTTCTCCTCCTTGGCTGGTGTATAAATCCCTCATCCTTCTGATTGGGAATGCATCTCAGCTGTGCCCGGCCGTGCTCCCACAGCTCCGTCCAATCCTCGCTCACCTTCAGACTTCCATCTTCATGTGCACCGCCACACTGGGAGTTTGCTGATAATATCTACGTGTTTAAATGTCTTTGTGAGCTGTCTGTCTTTGATCTCCACCTTTTATTTTGTCCGCTTGCTTGTTGTTTGAACAGCCAGGGTTCATAGAAGTGACCTTTAAGGTAAGTTTTGTCTCGGACGTTTTATATACCTGACTTTCCAAGAGGAGAATGTACAGTTTTTACAAAAACCTGAACTTTAAAAGACAACAGATAAACCAGCAGCTAAAGCTCCAGGACCACACTCAGTGGGACCACAGAACCAGTAAGGTCTGCAGACCCTCAGCAGTGTCAGGAACGGTGGCTAACCTCAGGGCAGTATCCTTGAACCTGGTTCTCTGTGGTGATCATTTTAGTGATGATGCAGAAGACAGAGCCCCCCTGCAGAAAGTAAACATTAATGTTACTGCACAAGTCAGCAAGCCAGATCCCCTCCCCCCCTCCAACACACACACCCCTTAAGCTGTACCTGTGTCGGGGTGACGTAGTCCGCAACATCCATGACCCGGTTATTGTAGATTCCAAAACCTTTCACCTTGGTCATGACTGATGACTCAATAGCCGTGTCTCTCACCTGGTAGGCCTTTTCCCAGAGAAACACCCATCTGAAACACACACACACACACACACACACACACACACACACACACACACACACACACACACACCTTGAGACTTCAAGGTAATATCATATCTGTAGTTCAAATACTATATTTAATATTTAAATTCCTTAGAAATGGAAAAAAAAAAAACATTTTTTATAATTATTTGGACTTTAATTAGATTAAATGGCTGCCACTTTATCATGGTGGAGGGGTTTGAGTGTGCCAAGGGGCTTTATGTCCCTATGTGGGGTCACCCATGGCAAACAGGTACTAGGTGAGGGATCAAACAAAGTGCACCCCAAAGATCACTTCAGATGAGTTTCAAAAATGAAAAGTGTTCCCTTGCCTGGTCACAGGTCACTGGAGCTCCCCTCTGGAGCCAGACCTGGAGGTGCAAAGTGGAGCTAATAGGGCACACCTGTGAGTTCCTGGTGGTCAGGAATTCACCCATGGAGCCCAGCTTGGCACAGCCCAAAGAGGACTGACCAATCATGTGAGGGCTGAAGGCATGGACCTTGATGGTTTGATCCTCAGCTACAGAAGCTGTACATGTAATGTCACTGCTATGGTGGGGAAAGAATCTGAGTTGATAAATGAAGTTGAGAGGTTCTGGCTAGATATGGTCAGATTCACCTCAACGCTCTGGCACTGGAACCAGCTTCCCTGAGAGTGGTTGGACACTCCCACTCTGGATCCCCCACTGAGAGGCACCTAGCAGGGGTGGACATACTTACATCTTTGTGCCTGTTCATTAGGGTTTATCCTGGAGAATGAGAGGGTAGCCTCCCTTTCACCATGAGTGGGGGAAAACATCCTGTACCGTTGTCTGTGTTTATGCACCAAACACCCGGACATTTACACACCCTCTTTGGAGTCTTTGGAGGGGGCACTCCTTCCATTGACTCCCTTATTCTGTTGGGGGACTTTAACGCTCATGTGGACAGTGACAGTGAGACCTGGAGAGGTGTGGCTGGGAGGAATGCCCCCTCAATCAGAACCTGTGTAATTCTTAGTTGTTGGACTTCTGTGCATGTTATGGATTTTCCATGTTCAAGCATAATATTATAGTGTCCAGCCACATGTCTTCCATACTCAGATGAAGAGACGGGTGGACCTGTCAACTGAACACTATCTGGTGTAGAGTTGGCTCTGATGGTGGGGGAGGATGCTGGTCAGACGTGGCAGGCCCAAACATATTGTGAGGGTCTGCTGGGAGCATCTAAAAGAGTCTCCTGTCAGAAGGAGCTTCAATTCCCACCTCCGTCACACATTCCAGGGGAGGCAGGGGACATTGAGTCAGAGTGGGCTATGTTACACGCCTCCATTGTAGAGGGCGATGACTGTAGCTCTGGTCACAGGGTGGTTGGTGCCTGTCAGCTGATAGGTACTGGCAGTCCAAGCGGAATGCAGTTTAGGTGGTCCAGGAGGCAAAAGCTCAGGCATAGGAGGAGCAGTGGCGGCTCGTCCATAGGGAGCGCTAGGGCGCCGCCCCACCAGTCTCACAGGAAGAGGAAGAAGAGAGGAATCACAAAATGTATTTAAAAAAACATAATATT
Source organism: Aphyosemion australe (assembly GCA_006937985.1). NCBI lineage: Eukaryota > Metazoa > Chordata > Actinopteri > Cyprinodontiformes > Nothobranchiidae > Aphyosemion > Aphyosemion australe. The sequence goes on from SSNS01001215.1 coordinate 9,317, forward strand.
TAAACTAAACGATCTATACACCATATGGCTGTAAGTGCTGTGTGTAATCTGCATTTAATTGTAGTTTAATAAAGTTAATACTTTTAGTTCAGCCGAAACGTCGACGTACTTCCTGTCACATGTCCTCTCGCGGGCGCAGCAATCTTTACCATTGACTTAATATGGGCTAACTGGCGCATGCGCACTGGATCCCCAACGACAAGGAATAGGAGAGCTGTTGGGCGCATATGGTTGCGATCGCAAGCAAACGGGGGAGTCTGCTCAGATCAGGAGGAGGATGCTGATTGGTCAGCACACCCAGCCCAGACAGAACCGGAAATTTCTCCACAGGCTAGTTCACCGTCCTTTGTTGTTGTGGAGCCACTGCTAACGTTGACTATGGAGAAAACTACTAGTTTCATCTTTTTATCATTGGATTCTACGAACCAAGTGGATTTTTTACTATTAGATGGATTATTTTGACCAGCAAGGTAAGACAGAATTTAGCTTTTGACTTCATGAAAATAGCTTTGTTTTGCTTTTCATTTGCAGTCATTGGGTGGTGTTGAGGTAGAAAACGTGGATTCTATCGTTTAAAAGAGCCTCTTCCCATTTAGTGTGTGTGAGGTTTGCATATATTGGTGAATATGAAGCATGTTTTTGGAACAACTTTGTAGCTAAGTGCTCCTGGACCGGTCCGTAGATTTCAAGTTGTGTGAAGCATAAGAATGGTAATTTGGCGTTCCCTAGTGGTGATATGTGGTTAGCGCATCTGAAAAACTGACTGCAAAATGAAGAAAAAAATGACCGTTTATATAGCGCCTCTCAAGATAAAAACCATTCACAAGAACTAACATAAAAAAAAATAAATAAAAAATGCACCCCACCCAAAAAAAAAAATCACCAGCCGCCACTGGGGAGGAGTTTGGTAAGGCCATAGAGAAGGACTTCAAGGAAAATCTGATCCCCCGTCAAGAATCTCTGGAAGGGGTAGCAGTGCACTACCAACACTGTTTATGGTCGGGACAGTGTGGTATTGACTTTGACTCAGGATGTCGTGGGTCAGTGGGTGGAGTACTTGGAAGACCTCCTCAATCAGTGTGGTTCCCCTATTTAAAAATAGAGCGATGGTGGCAGAGGAGTTAAGTGGCCGACCTTGCAATTGGAAGGTCGCAGGTTCGTGTCCTTCTCAGTCTGTCGCTGTCATTGTGTCCTTGGGCAAGACACTTAACCCGCCTTGCCTGCTGGTGGTGGTCAGAGGGACTGGTGGCGCCAGTGCTCGGCAGCCTCGCCTCCGTCAGTGTGCCCCAGGGCAGCTGTAGCTACGATGTAGCTCATCTCCATCAGCGTGTGAATGGGTGGATTGTGTTGTGAAGCGCCTTGGGGGGTTGTAGAATCCTAAGGGCCATGATATATTTTCTGTTTAACCTTGCGTTGGCGCAGGCAGCAGGCTGCGTCTATGTTTGTATACTTGCTGCTACACAGCGCTGCACTGCATGTAGTACCGGAGTCCACTAGAGGGTAAACGAGAGTACTCAGACCGGATAGAGAGTCGGGGCAACCAAAACAAACATGGCGTCAATAAAAGAAATCAGTAACTGGTTAATTTTGAGACTACAGCAAAAATAAAGACAGCAGCGGTATCGTAGATGGTGTGAAGGACCTCTAAACCAGAGACGGAGTCACTATGGTGAGTGTGTCTCGCTTGTTTTGTCAACTCCACCTACTGGTTGCTCGTATATTACAGCATTTGGGCGCGTTGTGTTAATTTCGGGGGACGCGCACAAACAATGCTTCAAATCAAAGCAAGCTACGCATGGCAGCCATTTTAAACACGCGTAAGCGTCGCTAAACAGCAAGTATATCATGGCCCTAAGAAGGCGCTATACAAATACAGGCCATTTACCATTTATAAAATGGGGGACTGCAGGGTGTGTTTCAACTACAGGGCGATCACACTCCTGAGCCTCCTTGGTACGGCCTATTCAGGGGTTTTGGAGAAGAGAGTCTGCCGAATAGTCCATCCTAGGAAGTTTTCATCATGGCTGTGGAACTCTGGACCAGCTGTATACCCTTAGCAGGGTTCTAGAGGGTGCAGGGGAGTTTGCCCAACAAGTTTACATGTGCTTTGAGAACTTTGAGAACTTTTAGAACGTGTTCGACTTTGTCCCTCAGGGAGTATGAAGTACCAGGCCCCTTGATACAGGCTTTTTTTTTTTTTTCCTTTATTTATTTAACAGGGACAGTGCATATTAATGAACTTCAACAACAATTGTATAAGTAAATATGCCAGATTGTAGCACTAGCGTCAAAGCTTGAAAAGCGTGAAAAGTATCAAGCTTTGACGCGCCCAACGCTTGCAACGCAAACGTCAAGCAAGTTCAGCTAGCTGAACTTTCTGCGTCGCTTTACAAGCGTCAACCAATCAGAGCGCGAGTTGATACGCCACAGCAGAGCGAGGGAAGAAGGCGAATTCATTCAGCAATGGAGGAGAAACTGATCGTAGCTGTTTGTAACCAGCGTGAACTGTATGACCCGACCTGCTACGCCTACCGAGATCGGAATAAAAAGGACCTTGCTTGGAGGAAGGATGCTGGAGAACTTGGCGTGTCGGGTGAGTGTTTTTTCAACGTTAACGATCCGCCATTGTTACAAACATCCGGCAACAGAGAGCCGCGCACGCGCTCTTTCCTCCCTTCCCCTCCCCGTGGGGCTGACGCAACCGTCAAAGCAAGCTGCGCCAACGCAAACTGCGTACACGCAAGCTGCGTCAACGTCAAAAATATATAGGCGTCAAAACGCCACGAAGTATGCGTTGTTTGACGCATACGTCAAGCCCGGTGTGAACGCAGCATTAGAACAATAGGAAACTGGAAAAAAAACAGAAAGAAAACACACAACACACCACTGTAAGGACAAATTACTGATGAATACAGGTTTGTTTTTCATTCGGCCATTGTTTAAGTTGGAATTTGAAGGAACTGTATGACAAAGAGTCTCTTATGCTGAGTGGTAGACTGTTCCAATATTTAGACCCGTGAACAGATAGTGTGGTCTTTCCAAAGGCAGTGCGCCTGTAAGGTACCTCACAGTCTCCTCTAGCTGTAGCCCTGGTGGACATTCCACTGATAGACCGTGGTTTAATAAAATCTGTCAAGGGGGAGGGGGCTAGCCCATGTAAAATCTTAAAAACCATGCATGCATTCTTGAAAGTAACAAAGTTACTAAAATTAAGAAGTCTATATTTATCTAAAACAAGGCAGTGGTGGAAACTAAATGGTTTTTTATCAAGAATTTATATGGCTTTTTTAAAAAGGGATTCTATGGGTTTGATTGCTGTACTAGAAGCAAGTGACCAGGATGTTATACAGTATTCCATGTGAGACAAAATCATAGAATGTAAAAACAGCTTAGCAGCATGAAGGGACAAAAAAGGTCTAACATGTTTAAAATTTTGTAAATTAAAATTGACTGTTTTTTTTAATTGTTTAATGTGGTTCTTAAAAGTTAAGGTAGGGTCCAAAGTTAACCCAAGATATGGACAATGTCAAGTTCTATTCCTTCAAGAAAGATGTTTGATCTTTTTAGTTCAATTGTTTTTTTGGGAAAAAAAACATGCAAACGGTTTTCTTTATGTTCAGCTTTAAATGGGAATTTTTGACCCATTTTTGCACATGGGCCATGGTTGCAGTCAACAGCTGGGAGGCTTCCCGAGGGCTTTTAGCATCAGTAAAAATAATCATCTGCATACATTTGAATGTTTACTTTTGAACATACTTCAGGGAGATAAATGCTAAACAAAATTGGCCACAAAATACTGCCTTGGGGGACTCCAAATGGACAACTAATGTAGGAGGATTTGCTGCCAGACACGGACACACACTGTTTTCTGTCACATAAATAAGACTGAAACCAGAGTAGCGCCTCTGGTGAAAAATTTAAATGACTCAATTTAGTTAGAAGAATTTGATGATCAACAGTATCAAAAGCCTTCTTGAGGTCTAGGAACACAGCTCCTACACATGCATGCCTATCAAGAAGACCTTTGAGTTTTTCCACAAAGACACAATTTGCAGTCTCTGTGGAGTGGCAATTACGAAATCCGAATTGCATTGGATGTAGGGATGTGTGCCCAAAATTTAAATATGCATTCAGTTGCTTGGCCACCCACTTTTCTACAACCTTGGAAATAGTGGGGAGAATGCTAATGGGCCGATAATTTGCCATTTCAGTTTTGTCACCAGACTTAAAAATTGGTGCCTCTAGGACAGTAGTTCCCAACCTCAGGATTATCTTTCTGATCCCTGGTTCCTAATAACAAGTCACATTCTTGCTTTTTTAACCAACAGCATAATAGTTGCAGCCCTGTGTCACATCTAAATGTCTATGAGCATTGAAACGCTGCTGTGGGTGCAGACATGACACAACCTGAGTGAGAATGTATTTACATCACCGTTGATGCTCGAGGGCAGAGCTTATTTATATAAATTCTGTGGGCTCATCATAACTCACAGCACAGCCGTACTATGGAGAACATTATTGCATTTAAGCAGGTGGACTTTTACAGAAGGGGGGGTGTATTCAGCATTATATACATTTAAAGACACCAACTTGGAGGTCTGAAAATTCATAAATAATAAATAAATTAAATAGAAATGTTTTATTTCTATTTACATTTTCTGTAGAATACACTGTACACTCCTTACAGTTGTTTCAACGAATCTGCAGAACAAGCTAGGTTTAGAAAGCAAACACGGTCACAGAACACCCACCCCTCCCCTCGGGTATCTTCCCTGAGACGCTTCTGCCGGAACCAGAAACCCGCGATACTGGACGAAACGAGATAGCGCTAACCACCAGTCTCCGTTTTCTAGGTCCAAACGTCTTGTTGTCCGTGACTTCAAATGGTGTTTTTCTTTTTGGGACTCTGGTAGTTTGTCCTAAAGTTGAAGTGGTAGCAGCCGGCTGTTTCTCCTTCTCTGATGTTATTGAGCGGAGAACCTCTCACACCATTGGTGTTCTGTTGCTGAATACGTGAGTGTGTGATGAGTGGAGGACCCAGGGAAGTGCTGCGGTTCGGTGAGATCGACAACCAGATGGTCCAATAGTTGCTTTTGGTCCAAAACGTGTTACTGGTGGAGGTTTTTAGACAAATGAGAGAGAATGACTTTAATTTTTTTTTTAACTCCACAACACATTTATAGCTATACGATGTTAGAACGTTGTTAATAGGCATGAAATAAATGTTTTAAGCTAATTTGTTTTCCAAATTTGCCATTGCTGCTTTAAGTGTCCATTATGGTATGGAAAAAAATTCATAATTTTCTTCTGTGAAAATCTAATGAATGATGCACTGATGCACATCAGCAATTTTATTAAATGCAGTACAGTGATTATCAATAAAGTAAAAAAAAAGTCATTATTATTTTTCTGGGCAAAATCTTGCTCAGCTGAGATTGTGTCCCATCTCCTTTAGCCCTAAAATTAAAGATGTTGGTATGAAACTCACTCCAGTAACTCAGAGTACATGTGTATATCTAAGACATATACATTAATTTGTTCAAACTAATACTCCATTTATTAAAACTAAAAACCAAAATTGTTTTCAACTAAAACTAAAAAGCATCTTCATCCAAACGACGACCATCTGATGTACAAGGTCTGCGAACAGATCTCCAGAGTGACCTTATGCAGCTACCACCTGACTGACCTGTTTTGTTTAATTGAGATCACACTAAAGACATCAAGGCAGTGGAAAATGTATTGCTGGCCTGTTCCAGAACAAATTGTTATCTTAATCTGGCTCCCTTGTTCGTGGCCTTGAGGCTGAAGATCTTCAAAACTCCCCTGGTGCAGACAGCTGCTTACTGCATGGGTGATTATCTTTCAGCTGCAACAAGTTATTTAACCCAACTGGTGCAATGAGCTGCTTCTCATTTCTTCAACAACCATGTGGAAAGACACATCTGGTGGTCGTGGAAAAGATGTTAGTCTGCTTGAGAAGGGTCACATCACTGGCATGCATCAAGCAGAGAAAACATCTAAGGAGATTGCAGAAACGACTAAAACTGGGTTCAGAACTGTCCAACGCATTATTAAAAACTGGTGTGATGAGTCCAGATGGACCCTGTTCCAGAGTGATGGGTGCATCAGGGTAAGAAGAGAGGCAGATGAAGTGATGCACCCATCATGCCTAGTGCCTACTGTACAAGCATGTGGGGGTGGGGCTATGATCTGGGGTTGCTGCAGTTGGTCAGGTCTAGGTTCAGCAACAGGATGTGCTCCAAGAATGAGGTCAGCTGAAGAAGAAGAAACAATCTTTTATATAGCGCCTCTCAAGATAAAAATCACAAGGTGCTTCACAAGAACAAAAAGTTAAAAAGTAAAAAAGTAAAGAAGTTAAAAATTATTTTAAAAATTTATTAAAAAAATGGGAAAAGTAAAAATTGTGAGTAATGAATGTGTGAAAAGGAAAAAGAAAATTAATAAAAGGGTCATCAGTGGATCCCAGGAAAGGCAGAAATGGTAGAAAGAGCATCATGAAGAGAAGGTAGTGATGAAGAATCAGCAGGAGGTCCCACCAAAGCCACCTGAACAGGTGAGTTTCTAAAGGAGACCACTGAGTCCACTGATCTCAGGCTCAGGGGGAGAGAGTTCCAGAGTCTGGGGGCCACAGCAGCAAATGATCTGTCACCTTTGGTCTTTAGCCTGGTGCTGCACAACCAGTAGGCTTTGATCACTGGACCTCAGGGACCTGCTGGGGGTGTAGGGACTGAGAAGATCACCAATGTATGATGGTGCTTGTCCATGTAAGGTCGTAAAAACCAGAACCAGGATCTTGAAATGAACCCTGAAGTTAACTGGCAGCCAGTGAAGCTGGAAGAGGAGCGGGGTGACGTGGGTGTGTTTGGAGGACTTGGTCAGCAGCCTAGCACAGGCATTCTGGAACACCTGTAGACGGTTCAGGGTGGAAGCTGAAGGAGGCACAGACTGAAGGGGACCTGGCTTTGTTGCTACTGGACATGTAAGTAATATTATTTTTTGTTTAATTTGTGGTTTATTTAGTAAGACTTGGCTCATGGTTAGTGCTAGCTACAGCAGGCTGCTGCAGGATTGTTTATGACAGTTGTAATTCCACTTTCAACCAGTAGGACAGAGAAGCTGGAAACTGTTCAGTATTATTTTAAGCAGGTGTGCAACAGCTGCAGCTTAGACATCTTATGGGCTTAAAAGAGATGTACAGTTGAATGCCTTCTGCATAAATATGGTAGGAGATTCCATTAAAGGAGCTCAGGATGTGCTGGAGAGGGAGCAGATAAAGGAGGAACAACAGACCCCAGAACAGAACCTTGTGGGACACCATGGGTCGTGGAGGAGGACCAAAAATTGGAGACGGCCACAGAGAAGGAACGCTCAGACAGACAAGAGGAGAACCACTGAAGAGCAGTTCCTGATAGACCTACCCAGTCTCTCAGCCTATCCAGTAGCAGGTGGTGGTCAACAGTGTCAAAGGCCAGCTACCTGAATCTACTGAATGACCAGGTTATTCCATCTTCCCTGATGGCACGGCCATATTCCAAGATGGCAATGCCAGGATTCATGGGGCTCAAATAGTGAAAGAGTGGTTCAGGGAGCATGAGACATCATTTTCACACATGGATTGGCCACCACAGAGTCCAGACCTGAACACCATTGAGAAGCTTTGGGATGTGCTGGAGAAGGCTTTGTGCAGCGGTCAGACTCTACCATCATCAATGCAAGATCTTGGTGACACATTAATGCAACTCTGGATGAAATAAATCTGGTGACGTTGCAGAAGCTGATTGAAACAACGCCACAGAGAATGTGTGATGTAATGAAAGCTAAACACGGTCCAACCAAATATTAGTGTGACCTTTTTTTGGAGGTGATTTTCTTTTTGGCTGGGCCGTGTAGTTTTGTTGTTTAGTTTACGGCATTTCTGTTCCTCCCTCCACTGGTTGCCTTTCACTTTCAGTTTTCTAATTCAAGTTTTGGCTGTTTTTCCATGATCCCTCCTCACCACTGCCACTTTTACTTTTCTAGTTGTAGTACTCTATGATTTATTGTAACTCTGTTGTTCATTTTATGTTTTTGTCTGATGCACTTTGTGACTTCTGTTTACAAAAAGTTCCATATAAATAAACTTCTTCCTTAACTTAGCTGATTCCTCGGAATATTATATAAATGATTCATCTTCTGACAGGTTGATCTTCAGTCATTATATACTCATAAACTAAACTGAAACTGTTTGAAACAGCCTCTCACAACAATCTTTGTCCTATAAATGCCCTCCTGATGCCCCGTAGCTCAGATTTGTCTTCTTTAGAGGACATTTGGACATCTGCTGCAGGCTGAGCTGTCTGTCCTGTGAAGAAGACTTTTTGGACTTTTAAATGACACAAAACTCTGTGCGTTAAAAAAACGTGTCCACAGAGAGCACTAACCAGCAAAGTGCAAAATGGCTTTCAGTGTCATTTTCTGATCAGAAGTTTTATTTTGTGTGAATTTTGTTTTCAAAAATTATCAGATGTCTTCAACGGTGGGTGTCTCAGGCAACAGACAGCCAACGCGAGGGTTGCTGGTTTGATCCCGGTCCTGTGGGCTGATGATTTAGAACAGGAATTAACTAGAGAAAGTGTGTGTGTGTGTGTGTGTGTGTGTGTGTGTGCGTATTTAGTTATGTACTGTAGAGTTAGCAGTATCTTGTGACAGCACAGATACATGAATCAGAAAGTTTTTTTATGTTTTCCAGGTTTGAGGTTTAAATTAAGTCAAAAACCAGAAAAAATATTTTAAAAAGAGAATTCAGAAATCACACCAGCATAAAGACTTAAACCCAAAATGCATTTTACCTTAAGTGATACTTGAGAACAGTTCATGAGCTGTTCCTTTGATCTGGAGCGGAGCTCAGCCTGTAAATCCATTTAGACGTTCATGTCTGTGATTTAGTGTGAAAGGTTGGAGGAAGTTCAGACCCTAGCTCTGACCTATCCAATGAAACACTTTGTGCTATTTTGTATTTTATCCAGTGAAATGTTTCCCAGAATCCTCGGCTACAATAAAAACAGAGCTAATTTAATCGGGTCCTGGAGCACAACCAGGGCATTTTAAAAGTTTAGTTTTCATTTTTGGTGAAATTTTTATTTCCCCTAACTGTTTTGCACTAGTAGGACCTCACAGACATGTTAGAAGTGTTTAGTAGTTCAAAAAGACTTGGTTGAAATAATACCAGTAAAACCACACCTAATGGATTTGTACTGACAGAAATGACTCAAATGACTCCTGGATTATATTACATCTGAAGAATTAGCCATCAATCACTCATTAAAGTAACAGTCCCTTCTGTTTATCGTCTCAGTAAACCATCATAAAGCCTCCTGACTCACCCAACAAAGTAAGAAATGATGATGAGTTGTACGATCCTGTTGATGATGCCGATCGTCCAGCTCTTCACGACCACCGATTTTGTTGTTTCATAAGTGAAGAAGTTTTTAACGCACGACCACATTGTTTCCGTATGTGGATGAAAGACAATACAGAAAAGCTCTGAGAGAGAAGATCGTAGATCCAGAAACCACAACCGAAGCTCTGAGTTGGTTCACAGTCTCCTTATGAAAGACGTGATGGTTCTGCTCCTGCACAGCCAGATGTTTGAGACACATCTGCTTCTCTCCGACTCAGCTGCCCTCCTTCATGAATCTAAAGACACCCCTCCAACACACACACACACACACACACACACACACACACACACACAGCAAATGTCTGAGGTCAGATATTCTTTTAGCCGTCGGAGGAAAACCTAATTTCACCAACGCTGCATTTAGAGGTTAGAACTGTGAACTCGTTCCCCATCCGTCGTTGTTCAGGCTGATTGTGTTCCAGTAAGCTCCTGAGGGTTGCTAAGATCTTGACTGTTCATCCAGGACAGGTTGTAAAAGATTGTAAAGCCCAGTTATTTCATGATGAAGTGTGTTGTAGAGGATATTTACCCATGCAGGATGGGTTTGATAACATGGATGCAACACAACGCTCTGATGAGCTGTTGTCTTTTTCTGTGTTAAAAAAGAAGCATATTAGTGTGTGTGTGTGTGTTTAATGTTTTTTTTACACAAATGCAGCGCTTCATAACACCACTTCCATTAAACAGCCAGCGTAATGTAGCAGAGAAGAAACCACATGAAGTGAGATATGGACCTCAGTAAGTGGAGGAGAAGTCATTTTGTGTAAAAGGCGACTATTAGCCTCATGGATCAGAATCCACATCCTAACACACACGTCTAACCATATCCAGGAAATAACATTACACTCTAACTCACTTACAGCCACTTTCAGTCTAATGCCATCAAAACCCACTGAGCACTTCCATTACACACCAGTCACTCAGAACCAGTCCATAATGGACTGTCATTGGATCAGAAGCTGTCAGAGCTCCCCCTGTATGTCTGTCTGTCCTGACGATAGTCTAGAAATGACTAACACACACACACACACACACACACACACACGTGCTGCAGACAGACAGACTGACGTTGGTCCCGTTATCTGGGCGGTTTCTCGTGTCATCTGAGTGGAGCCTCCAGCCGCTGATCAGAGATATTGTGGTGTCGGTTCATCTGAGGAGGTTTTCCAGCTCACTGAGTCTTTATTTCAGCCACTTATTAAGAAACTTGTTTTCAAGAGAAGAGCCCCATCTCCATACAGCTACTCTTGCTTTCTGGAGGACCAGAAGATCTTTACAGACGAAACCTGAAAAATGAGAATACGGTGCAAAAGTCCATTTATGTCAGTAACTTTAGACTGAGATTTAAAGGCTCAGGAACTCTTTGCAGATGTTTTGGATTCATTAGTTAGTAAGTACCACTAAGTAAGTAAGTAATCTTTATTTGTATAGCACCGTTCACAGGCAAAGGCCACAAAGTGCTTCACAACATAGTAAAAAATAGAACAATAAATAATTAGTACTAAAAATCTGGAAACAAAACATAGCATAAAAGGCCAAGACCACATAGAAATCATAACTACCCACAAACGACTAGTTGAAAGCCTGAACAAATAGATATAGGGTCTTAAGTTCGCTCTTAAAAATGTCAACTGAATCAGTGAAATGCAAGGAGAGGGGTAGATCATTCCAAAACCTAGGAGCTACAGCTTCGAAGGAACGGTCACCTCTAGTGCGGAAATAAGTGCGAGGAACTTTCAGCAACTTTTGATCCATACACCTCAGAGCCCGCGCGGGGGTGGATCAGATCACTAATACACTAACACGAATGGCTCTTCAGGTGTCCCAACGCTCCCTTCACTCAATCTCAAATCATGTGCCACCAGCCTGGGTGTGAAACTGGACTCTGACCTCTCAATCACTTCACAAGTCAACGCCACTGTCAGGTCCTGCTTTTTCCAACTCCGCCTCATCACACGTCTTAAATCAATCCTCAAACGCCCGCATCTTGAGTCCGTCATTCACGCATTCATCACTTCCCGTCTGGACTACGCAAATTCCGTCCTGATTGGGATTAATGCTTCTGCCCTAAGCAGACTACAGAAGGTTCAAAATGCTGCGGCCAGATTTCTAACTAACACCGACAGACGCATGCACATCACACCTATTCTAGCAGATTTACACTGGCTCCCGGTCAATTTAGGATTCATTTCATAGTCTTGTTATTTGTATAAAAGGCTTTGAATTGCCCATCTGCATCCTATCTGGCGGACCTGCTGTCTCTGTATGTTCCCACTCGTCCCCTTCGTTCAGCAGATCGTCTGCTGCTGGTTGTTCTGAAGGTCCGGTGTAAATCACGGGGGGAGTGTGCCTTCTCTCATGCAGCCCCCAAACTCTGGAACTCTGCCCCTTCATGTGCGTTTGGCTCCCTCGGTCAGCAGGTTTAAATCGGCACTCAAAACTCACTTTTTCAGCCTTGCCTTCCCTCCGTGACACTTTCCATGAAAGTCCAGCACTGGTCTCACTTTTCTTAATCTAGTTTTTATGATTCAGTAGCTCACTTTTTAACACCTTGCACTATCTTGTAGCTTTTTTGATTTTATTGTGCCATTTTAATTGTTTTTTATCACTCGCTGCATTATTTTTTACCTTCGATAGTGCTGTTACCTTTTACTTGTTCTCTTAGTCTGTTAGTTTTTAGTAGGAATTTTTATCCGTGATTTTGTGCTATGTTTTTGTGTTTTACCTGATTTCATTATGTTTTGTTGATATGTCGAGCATTTGGCTCTTTTTTGTACAGCACTTTGGTTAGCTGCCATGCTGTTTTTAAATGGTGCTTTATAAATAAATTGGTATGGTTAAAAAGTAGAAAGTAAGATGTATTTATAGAGCACCTTTCACAGATGAGGTGAAAAGTGAGCTACCTTCCTGGTGAAGTCAGTTGTAGACATTCGTCCAGTTTTTTCTATCTGAGAGTCGTATTCAAATTCATCTTGGTTTAGAACAGGGGTTCCCAAATCAGGGGCCGGGACCCCAAATGGGGTCCCCACAAGATTATAGGGGGTCCCCATAATTTTGTCTTTGCTGAGGTTGTGAGGTTAGCAAGATTTTATTTGTAAAAATTACATTTATAAAATCCCAATAACACACCCTACAGTATAATCAGAACTCCATATAAAGTTATAACTCTGCATGTCTGTAGAAAGTTTGCAAATGATCACATTTACCGTGTTTATGCGTGTAGGAGTTGGGGTTGGGGGTCCTGGCTTGTCTTGGACACAGGCAAGGGGGTCCCCAAAGAAAAAGATTTGGGAACCCCTGGTATAGAAGAATAATTCCTCTAATACAACCTTAAGTTTGATGTTTCTGTCTCGTTGAAACAGACTTATTCCACTACTGCATGAGTTACACTCATGCACACAAAGCAATGATATGGAAGTTGTCTGATTCAGCTAAAGAATAAAAGATGCAGAAAACAAAATGCAAGTGAAAAAAAGCTCCTGAACATTTTAAAAAGGTTTGTATTGATCTGGATATCTACGACTCGAGAAGAAGAAAGAGACGTTGAGAGAAGAGCAGCTGTCGTCTGCTGGCCTCCAGGGAGCCACTAACACCACGTTAACATCATTTCCAATAAAGCCATTACTTCCCTCTGTGGTCGAAGCACCAACCACAGAAAGCACGTCAGGACATGCTTGCTTTGAGCTGTGCAGCTGCACTTTGTGAGCACTTAATGGTAAATGGCCTTCTAGGGCTCTACAAACCCCCAAGGCGCTTCACAACACACTGGTGGTGATGAGCTACAGTGTAGCTGCAGCTGCCCTGGAGTGCAGTGACAGAGGAGAGGCTGCCGAACACTGGCACCACCGGCCCCTCCGACCACCACCAGCAGGCAGGGAGGGTTAAGTGTCTTGCCCAAGGACACAACAGCAGCATTCTCTGCGATGAATGTATCAGTGCTTGTAAAAACACGGTCAGACATTTCTGACATATTTTATTATTGTCCAACAAAAACCTACAATCACCTGCCATGTTGACTGACCTGCTTCTTCTCAACATTTGCAAAAAATACTGTCATTAAAGAAACTTTAATTGAAACGCTGAATGTCTGCGACACGGCCATGTTTTATTTCCCTGATCCATCAGAGATCGTCTCTGATCTCTGCAACTGCAGCAGCAACAGTCTTTATTGATCAGCTCTAGTGAGTAGCATCACCAGATGAGATCATTTCTTAATATTGTAACAGTTGTGCAGCTCTAAAGCATGGACAGAATGACATGTTGCTTTATTAAACTAGTGCAACAAACAACTGTGATAACGCTGCAGCTTTCACAAACACTAAACATGCAACAATCACAGAACAGAGAAGCAGGCAGAACAGAGCCTATTTTAGCCTGTCCTGTCCTCCACCAATAATAACCAACTTTCAGGCTCTTCATTTGATTTATACAATCTCAACATTTGTTTCAATCAAAAAAGCTCATTAATGTTTTACACGCAAGTTCCACATTCATTAGGTATTTAATACCTGAAGTACGTTTGAAATTTTGTTGAAAAAATACATTTCTTCAAAGCATCATTTCATTCTTCCCATAGTTTCACACCAAGCACAGAAACTCACCTTGCTTCACATTAGTTGTTCAAAAATAAACACACCTCTAAGATTATAACAGTTCTCTAGTTTGAAAAAGTCTTTTGCACAGTTTGGGATATTGTGTTACTCTATGGAGATTCTCTAACATTTTGACTTTTACAACTTCACTTAAAGGTGGAATATGGAACACGAACACCAAAGCAACATCTAGTGTGTGGAGGTTGTAGCTGCAACAATAGAACAAGGCTTCCAGCTGTCAGGATGCCAGGTTCTCTGCCGATACGTGAAGTGAGCAGCCAGCACCGTGTCCAGCGACGACCTAAACTCACGCTGGTTTTAGATCTTTTATGATCGCTCCTCTTCTGAGAAGGATAACGACATCTTCTGGGCTCAGAAGCAGCTGCTTGACTTGCAGAGTCCACCATTTTCCACAGTGCCAGCCTCGCTGTGCCGAGCGGACTGTTTACCGTATTTGGAAATTTGCAATGGTGCCCTCTAGTGGCTGGTAGATGTAAACATAAACCCAGTGTCGTGCCCGTCAAAATAAATATTTGATTATTTTTTAATTAAAATATAGCTTTTAAAGGAAATACTGTAGCTTCATTCTGCACACCTCTAAACGCCCCGTGGAGGGATTTTTAAAAAAAATATAGCTTTTTATTAAATTGTTCCATATTTACCGTTTAATTTTGAAGTTTTAATTTGTACAAATAAATTGTTGGTTGGTGCAAGGTATCCCACTTTGCTGACAATTGTAACGGTTATTTTGAAATTTAAATACAGACTATACATATTTCCCTATATTCTCCTAAATCTCTGCACAATTTAAATAATAAGACAAAACTAAAGAACAGTACATCACAAAAACAAAGCCGTTTTGGTCAATAAAGTCTCTTGTTTTATAAAGTAAAGCAATAGATTTAAACACCTGACGTTTGATATATTCAATATGTGGTTTCCAACTGAGTTTACTGTCAATCTCACCAAAATATTTGGTTTCGTGTACTCGATAAAATTCAACTACATTTAAAGCAGCAATCTGGAGTTTTCCCTTTCCAGGAATTATGTATGATTTTTTAGAAATCCATAAAAGTGATTGACTTATCATGCACAGTGATATAATGTAGGCAAATACGTCTTTTTTATTTTTTTGCTGACCTTTCTCATAGACAAGTGTTTAAAATATATGAATACACAACATAACAGCTTTTGATACGGTTGACCACGCCATTCTCCTTGATCGTCTGGAGCGGTGGGTCGGGATCAGTGGGTCTGTACTAGACTGGTTCCGGTTGTATCTCCATGGAAGACGGTTTTGTGTTAAATTGGGGGATGCATTTTCCTCCTGGGAGGATCTTCGCTGGGGGGTCCCACAGGGCTCGATTCTTGGCCAACTTCTTTTTGCCATTTATTTGTTGCCCCTTGGCTCAATCATTCGCAAACACGGCCTTGCGTTCCACCTATATGGTGATGACTGCCAGATCTACACCTCGTTTCGTCAGGGGAATGGTCTTGCTATCATGTCCCTTGTGTCCTGTCTCAACGAGGTGAAGTCTTGGCTAGCGGCTAACTATTTGCATGTGAATGAGGGTAAAACAGAGCTCATTATTTTTAATCCAAACAGCAGGCTTGCTGCGGTTTCAGTAGTTGATCCGGGCCCTCTCTCTCCCTTTTTGAAGCAAGTTGTCACTAGCTTGGGGGTGAGAATTGACTCGGGACTTAAGTTTGATGCTCACGTCAATTCCGTTATCCGATCGTGTTTTTTCAATCTTAGACGCCTTGCCAAAATCAAGCCTATGCTGTCGAGAGTCCACCTGGAGCAGGTACTCCATGCATTTGTAATCTCTAGGTTGGATTACTGCAACTCTCTCTATGCTGGGCTTGGTCAGTCAACACTTCATCGCCTCCAGCTTGTGCAGAACAGTGCTGTCAGGTTTCTGACTGGCGCCAGGAAACGGGACCACATCAGTCCAGTGTTGGCCTCCCTACACTGGCTTCCAGTCTTTTATAGGGCGCGTTTTAAGCTTCTGGTGTTTGTTTTTCATTTCTGTCAGGGAGGCGCCCCTCCTTATTTAGCGGCGCTCTTGAAAAAGCATGTGCCATCACGATCTCTGTGCTCTTCTGATCAGGGCCTGCTTGTTGTCCCTCGCACTAGGTGTCGGACTCGTGGGGGCCGGGCTTTCTCAGCCTTAGCACCGTCACTCTGGAACCAACTGCCACCGTCAATTAGGCTGTCTACATCTCTGCCGGTTTTTAAGAGTAGGCTGAAAACCCACTTTTTTCGTCTAGCGTTTCCAGAAAACGCTTGATGTCTGCCTGTTTTTATGCTTTTATGTTTTTATGTATTTTTTTATTGTTCAATGTTTTAATATTTCTTTTTATCATGATTTTATGTTGTTCTCAGCACCTTGGCCTCCTGTAACGGGTGTGGAAGACGCTATACAAATAAAGGTTGATTGATTGATTGAACATGACGTGGCAAGGTGGACAAACCATGGCCCGGGAGGGACTCGAACCTCAGACCCCCAGGTGAGAGTCACGCACGTTAACCAGTCAGCCAAAGGGATATCCCTGTGGCCAAGCAGCCCAGGTACATGATCAATCGGGATCCAGTGACAGGACACTCACACTGTCACAATGAGCATAATAATTGTAAAACAATGAGTTTTAACTCTGTTTGTCGGTTAGAGGAGCGCATTCATGAACGAGAGGCGTTGCTTTCGTTCGTAAATACAGAAGTAAAACCCACGGCTTAGTGCAATACATTTGTCAGCCACTAGATGGTGCCATCAGATAAAAAATCTGGACTTTAAATATAGTTTAGCATTATGAATATTTCTGTTTCCTGAAAATATTATGAATTTAGTTTTATTTGGATTTAATAATAACTTATTACAGTCAAACTACTTTTTAATTGAGACCAGTTCTTTTTCCACCACTAGCAGTATTCATATATATATATATATATATATATATATATATATATATTCCTGTATAATTGTATGACAGATGCCTCAACTAACAATAAAAGATGCAGCCAATGTAACATGGTGTACCGCTACCAAGAGGATGGTCTCCACAATTTTAATGATAAAGTCATCCTGACTCTGGAACTGTGTCATTACCTGCAGCTTAATCTACAGGTAACAAAGTCATCACTTAAAAAATAATTACAATAAAAATGGATTTCTTTGGTGTAATATAAAGTTGCTTATTTTATTCACTTCAGAGTCATGTGTCAGTGTTTACCTCTATTACCACTTTGGAGAAAATGCATGGGAAGAAGTACCCTTCTACAGACGACATCTTCCGGGCGTATTGTCACTTTGAGGCACTGAACAATACAGAATACCAATTTGCATGTGTGAACTGTGGGTTTTCTCCAGCTGTGGTGATTATGGACCTCCACAGAAAAGGGGTCTTCAGCATGGCGGGTAAATTAAAAGATGTTTGTGTTGTGCTATCAAAGAAGACTTCCATGTGTGATGTGGTCAAAATTTTCATTGTAGGGAGTGAGCTGAAAACACCCTCTGAAGATTTTGATGGTCTAAACAATATTGAGGATTTCTGGGACTCAGTACATCTTGACATGATCAGCAGATGTTTTTCACAAGTAAGCATAGTAATTGGTCATGTTTATTTTTTAAATATTAATTTAAGGCGTCTAGTTCAATGTTATGTTTTTGTTCTGTTAATTTTGAGTAAGTGTGTTGTATTCGGATTCAGAATCAACAAATCCATTTGTGGTATGTCCATCTTACTGGGCACTTACTGGGAGAACTGGGCACCGTGGATTGGGAAACAAACTCGCAAATCTGACTGAGTGTTGAACACCGAATACAAAAAGATTCCATTGGAGAAATCGGTGGCAGAGCCAGAGCTCATCAATGTAACAGAGGACCATCTCTGATGAGTTGCTGAAACAGAAGGTATTGTTGTTAAAATTATTATTAGAATTAATATTAAGCACTGATTACATCACTGTTACAAGGAAAGCAGTCATAGAATCCCTGAAATGTTCCTAGTGCCAAAGGTGTGACGTCACCTTGCTGGAAGGGAGTGTAGCATTTATTAAATTACAGTAAGAGAAAAGATTGCATTGACGTGCCTGAAATAATTGTTGTGAAAATCTGTTGTTAAAACTAGTATTTTTAATGACTTATTCAAAGGTTTCTACAGTAAGAAAACTTTGTGAAACATGCAATGTTGACACCATGGGGATCTCGCCTGGATTCGGATTAAAAGGCTGAGGGAGAAAATGCAGAGCCGACAGACCTGTGACAAAGTCTTCCAGTCAATATGGGGTGCCTCTGGTTAGTTATTTCTTTACATTTGTGTATTGGAACAATAACGCTAAAACTGCCCCCCCCCCTCTTTTTTACTTTCCCACCAGGTGGATGGTCTGTTGTGTTATGTTAAGCCCCAGAGACTTTGCAGATGTCCTCCTGTCATGGAAGCATTTCCCAAACGTGTGCCCGTATGACTTTGCACGTGGCCTGGCATCACACACTCATTTAAGGACACCTGAAAACCCTCGCTTTCATCCAAATGAGGGTAAACTAGCTGACCCAACAAAGGAAAACTTGACTGATGCAGCAAGAGGGAAACTGGAGGTGTGACTGAAAAATCAAAGAACCCAGACAAACATGGACATCCCATAACTGGATCAAACCACCACTATGCACTTCATGAGAAGTTTCATGAGGCTAATTCTAAAGATCCACATGACATCTTAAGGAAGATCGGCCTTGTGCCTGAGTTACAAGCAGAGCAGCTGTTTGCTGAGATGAGGAAAAACAATTATTTCCTCAACAGAATGGCACCATCAACACACATCTTTTTGATGAGAAACCTGATTGGACACAGAAACAATGAATGCAACAGGAATCTGTTACTTCGGCAACTGAAGCGTGGTCACCAACTTCAAAATCTGGAGCATTTCAGAGTCACAGAGCAGGGCCAAGCTGTCATAGGAGACCCAGGTGAGTCTATTGTCTTTTAGAACTCTGAAATAAAATTCACACATACATTATGTATATACCAGCTCCTAGTGACTTCCTTTCATGTTGAGTAAGTGGTATTAATGTGTAATATTTCACTGATATGTCACCTGCCTGTCATCTTTTTAGATAACATGGCAAAGACAGATTGCCCAACAGTCCTGGAAACCCAAGAGGAACAAACATGGCCAATGCAGCGTGGGAGTCACTGAACACCTGACAAAAGCCATGTTTGTTCATCCAAACCGTGGATGCTGGTCATTTCAAACTCATCGTTCTCAAGAGGAAGTGGTAATATATGTTGTACTTTGACTTTTAACTGTTTACGTTTGTCTAATTTACATTCATGTTATTTAGGGCTTGCAGTTTTTTTTATTTATTATTTCAGCTTCAGTATATTCTTGACCCCAATGGACCAGGGGAGAAGCTGATGTTTGTGCCCCAAAAGCATGTCTGACATGCACCGATTTTTAGGCTTGGGCTTGCAAAGGGACATGGAAGCGATTGTGAGTTACTTTTAAATTGCCTTGTGTCTGTTCATATGACGATACTCTGTGTGTGTGCGTGCGTGTGCAATTAAAAAACCAATGCATGTGTTTGTTTGACCTGCCCAGATTGGAAATAGCTGTCTAGGGCTAATTGAAGAAATGGCCAAATCCAAGGTAAAGCTCTTCAGACATTTAGCATTGTGTTTGATGTGGGTGTGTTTCTAGCCTGGTTTGTCTGCTTTTTAGGGTCAGAACATCTTGATTTGTGATCTGTATGTAACTCCAACTTGGCTGTTACCAGATATGGATCCCATGACAAGTCTACCTGTACGTATTTATCTGTCACCTCTACAATTGTTATAGGCCATTGAGTTGATGTTTATCTTGTGAACTTTTAGAATGACTGTCATCTAAAAGATGCTGTGATGGAGCCCTGATGTTCCATCACTTAACCAGATGTGATTATTGGTATTATGTCAGGTGTGATTGAGTTAAGGACAAAATGTTTGTTTCAGTTCTTTATTGTGTTGGGACATTTGGAGAGGCATTCTTGGGAGCCAGGGGGGGATTGGCCATCCTTCCTGTTTAAGAAGAGTGCAGTAAATGTCAATTTGTGTTAAATTACTTTTGTTTGTTAAATTATGAGTTAATCCTTAAGAAATGATTTGAGAGTATGCACTCACCTCTTCCTGGTTTGTCTCCTTAGCAGGGCGGGGCAGCAAAGGGAGATTGAAGGTCAGGTGCTGCTTAAAAGCTCTTGGAGCAGGAGGGGTGATGCTTTGAGAACTTAAATTAAATTTGGTTTACTTTGTTGATTGACTTTAGAGTTGTTTAAGTTAAATGATTTGTATTTATGTAAATATGTACTGGTACCATTTTAAGGTCTTTGGTGTTAGGTTTATGTAAATATTGTTTGGTTCTTGTTTTCTGATTACCCTTTTCTTGGTTTCTTCCTGTAAATCACTGAGGTTATAAAGGCAGCAAGCTGTTTGTAGTGAGAGATGCTGATGATTTTTGGTTCATGTGACCACCATGCGGTGCTTCAATAAAGCCACTTCAAACTTTATTTGATGGTTTCCTTCCTGAACGTCGAGCCTCCGCTGGTCAAAGTCTGACAGATGCAATGTTTATCCCAATATGGACTCCTGGTAATTTCCAGTTGTGTGTGAGTATCTCTTAATTTTCAGTATATAACAATCATATTCATACTGGTTTCACTAATCCAATGATGCATTCAATAAACATGATTATAATCCATCCAACCATCTTCTCCCGCTTATCTGGAGTCGGGTCATGGGGGCAGCAGCCTAAGCAGAGAGGCCCAGACTTCCCTCTCCCCAGCCACTTGGGCCAGCTCCTCCGGGGGAATCCCAAGGCGTTCCCTGGCCAGCCGAGAGACAGTCCATCCAGCGTGTCCTGGGTCTTCCTTTGGGTCCTCCCGGTTGGACGTGCCCGGAAAACCTCACCAGGGAGGCGTCCAGGAGGCATCCTAACTAGATGCCCGAGCCACCTCAACTGGCTCCTCTTGATGTGGAGGAGCAGCGGGTCTACTCCGAGCCCCTCCCGGATGACCGAGCTTCTCACCCCATCTCTAAGGGAGAGCCCAGACACCCTGCAGAGAAGACTCATTCCGGCTGCTTGTATCCGTGATCTCGTTCTTTCGGTCACTACCCAAAGCTCGTGACCATAGGGAGGGTAGGGAGGTAGATCGGCCGGTAAATCGAGAGCTTCGCCCTCCGGCTCAGCTCTCTCTTCACCACGACAGACCGGTACAACGCTTGTATCACTGCAGACGCAGCACCAATCCGCCTATCGATCTCACGCTCCACCTTTCCCTCACTCGTGAACAAGACCCCAAGATACTTGAACTCCTCCACTTGAGGCAGGACCTCGCCCCTGACCTGGAGAAGGCATTCTACCCTTTTCTGAGTCAAGACCATGGTCTCGGATTTAAGGAGCTGATTCTCATCCCAGCTGCTTCACACTTGGCTGCGAACTGCTCCAGCAAAAGCCGGATCTGATGAAGCCAACAGGACCACATCATCTGCAAAAAGCAGAGACCTGATCCTCAGGCCACCAAAACGGATCCCCTCACCATGTTGGCTGCACCTAGAAATCCTGTCCATTAAAGTTATGAACAGAATCGGTGACAAAGGGCAGCCTTGGCGGAGTCCAACTCTCACCGGAAACGAGCCCGACTTACTGCCGGCAACGCTGACAACCTCTGACACTGGTTGCCGGTGCAGAGAGAAATTCTCTTTCTGGACTCTTTGTATGCAAAGACAGAGTCCGGGTTTGGTGCTTTGCAGTACATGGCTATTTTGAGGTTACAAAATGATAGACTGACTTGTTCAGGATTTGTTCCTGCTGGTGCGGTTTATTTCAGTCACGTTCAAATGACCTCTGCTTGTTTCGATCATATTCTAATGATAACATTTAGCTTTTTCAAGCTGTTGCATATGTAAATAAAATGTATGTGTTGCTTAACTTTTATTTCTGTTTTACATTATCAGGGATGTTGCACAGAACCTAAATCCAGGGAAATGGACAGAGAAAACTGGCAAAGATTTGAAGGTAAAGCTAGATTTATACTTCTCCGTCAGCTCCTCGGGCAAGAGACGCATACGCGTTGACGAAGACATTTTATGTTTCTACTTCTCTGTTGGCTGGGGGTGTTGCAAAGCAACCCCCCGCCTGGACAGCAGAGGGCGTAGCACATTTCTATGGTATCCTGCCACCATTACAGTCAGGGGCGTAGCACCAAATTCTGGGCCCTAGGTACAAGCCATCTAGGTGGGCCCCCACGCTCACTTGTTTAATATCTCTCGTGCACATTTTTTGTCATGCTATAAGACACGTTAATAAACATGATCTTAGTTTAACCTCTATATTGAGCAAATACAAGTGCCAGCATAATAAAAATGAAATCTCAGTGCTATCTGGAGAGAATGAGGGCCCTGCTGCTGCTGCATCTAAAGGGCCATGTGGTTCATGATGTTAAGCTTTGCTAATACTGATATATATTGTTGCAATAATGAAAGGTTAAATTGACCAAGCACATGCAGGAGTACTTCTACAGATATTCTGTAGTCAGTCTCTCTATCAGGGAGGAAATTCTTCCTGAAATTCCTCTTGTACTGTTTTTCTACTGATTCTGAGTCAGTAACTGTTTTACTTGTTAGGCTTAAAATATCTCTGACCAGCTCAATAAAAACCCTCTAACATATAAGGTGTCATGTTCATTATCAACCTGAGCCTTGCTCACTGATTTTGATGGGCAAGGTTGACAGATAAAACAAAATCATGATGAACAAACCATGAAATAAATTATGAAAAATCTATAAATTTATTTTAAGAATTAAATATTTTTATGGTTCATGTAATTAAATATTTATTGATACATTTCTAAAATTAATTAATGCTTTAGCTATTTATTGAATTGTGTCACTTTTGGCTCTCCATACCTTGCAACAAGAACTCATGTAATAATTAGACTATGCCTTTTTCCAACTATCATTATGGGCCATCATTTATGGCCTTAAAGTCAGTTACCTCCACTGTGGGCAACTTTACCTTATAGAGTTAAAGTAGATCATCTGGGATTAACAAGACAGTTTTTGAGCTCTGTTGCATTCAGGTGTTCGTATAGCATGATGACACTGGCAGCTTCACATTCCTGAGATTACCAGGAATCCATCGATACCAAGTTTGTCCTGATCCATGAGTGGGAAGGAGCTGAAATATCCACACAGAGAACCTGTTTTTACTGCGAGGTCCGCGAATTTATTGGCGGCGGTCGCGGTAATAATTGTAATAATACTAATGGATTTATAACTGATCTTGATGGTGAAACTAAAGGCGTTTAACACTGAACACTTAACATGAATGCAACTTTCAGTCTGAGAGCTAATATCAGCTCAAACTGTGTTCTGTAGTGCTGCTGCTGCTGCTCACCTCTCTTCTTGAAAATCCCATACTTGCTTCTGTTCAATTAACTTTTTCTCCTTCTTTTCTTTTTCTTTTCTTTTCTGGAAGCCAGGTTTCCCTTTCTTGAGGAAACACATGACTTTCTCCTGCCTCCAGCTCTGGCTGTCAGCGATATCAATGTCTCATAGCTGTAGATGCGGGGTGCAGCCCCTGGCCGCAGGTGTGGACTAAACCACTTTGCACATTTTTAAGGGGTGATAGATGCCTCAGAGACAATCCAGTTATTACTTTAAAGGCAAAATTCTGTTTTTTAACCTATTTATCCACAGGTAAAGAGACGTTTATAAAGACATTAAGTTAATTGGGGGAAAAAAACCCACAATAAAACATTTTTATTCAAGGCTGCCTCAGGGCCCCTCCCTGCAGTGGGCCCTGGGTAAACGGTACCCTTTTTCCCCCCAGTCCGACGCCCCTGATTACAGTCATGTATCCGGTCTACGATAGTGTATTTACTACTGTGTTTACATTGTTTTAATGTATTTTAGAGAGTTTTTAACACGGACGAATTTGTCCCTCATTCTCCTCCACCTCTTCATGCGGTCGGCATCTCTAAACCCACGTTTCTCGTCATTTCCGTCCACGAAGAAAACGCTCGCTGTGTATCTTTGTGCTCCTTCAGTCACGGGTGAATAAACGTTCATATTTTCGAACTTTTTCAGCGAGGCGTTCTTCAACCTGCTCCGTGTCTGCCGTTAAATATCTTCAGCACTCTTTATTTTTTGAGTCGGCAGTGGCGGTGCTGCTGGTGACGTATTTCAAGGAAGCGGTGTCCTGACCAATCACAAGCTTGCGCTCTCCGTGGCTCTCGACGGACAGTTATTTTTGGGGGCGTGTCTCCGTCACCCTCCGCGAGCCCGTCCAAGAGCCCTTGCGTCGACGCAAAATGGCGCTGCGTGTCTCCATACTGATGCAGACGGACAAGTATAAATTAGGCTTAATTCAATCAATGCACCAATTTTTTATGTTGGCACTACAAGCTCACACAATAACAATTTAATTTGCATCCATTTGAATATAAGGACTTTCCAAGGCAAGACTTCGGCAATAACTGCGGCATATTTATGTTGATGGTAAGATTTATCAATTACCATGAACATCTTGATATACAAACAATATCAAAAACTATACAATGTAGTGCTTTGAATTAAATTACTTTTTTCCCTTTATTTAATGTCATGATTTTTAAACTTGAAGAGTGGTTGGATGTAAACTCTGTATAAGTATATTTAAATCTACTTGAGACTTTCAAGTTAATGCTGTTTTTATTTTTGCAGACATTGCTTTTGAAGCACCATTTGACTACTCAGAAGTGTCTGATGGTAAAAATTGTTTTTTGAATTAACCATGTAGCAGAATGTACAATTTGAGTGTAATTTACAAATATAATCTTACAGCTTGACATGCCCTTGTTGCGGAAATGGTGGTGTTTGCTGTT
This sequence comes from Aphyosemion australe, assembly GCA_006937985.1. Classification (NCBI taxonomy): domain Eukaryota; kingdom Metazoa; phylum Chordata; class Actinopteri; order Cyprinodontiformes; family Nothobranchiidae; genus Aphyosemion; species Aphyosemion australe. The sequence continues at coordinate 34,264 of SSNS01001215.1, forward strand.
GCTGGAGAACATCAGTCTTGACAGGTATGTATCAGAAGGGTTTTATTGCCACATGTGCGAGAAATCACATTAGGACATTGCTGCGGTACATGTAGTAGTCAAATCAGAAAGAAAGCATTTGTAATTAATGCTATTGAACATAGACTATATTCATGCTGTAGTTACAGGAAAGTGTTTGCTCATTGGACTGAAGAGTGCAAAGGACTCCTTGCTGATCACCATGTCCCAGTCTTCAAATTAAAGAAGCCAAAGGCTGAAGAGCCTGCTGAGGTTTGTCTTCAAAGGACCCATTGATGTCTTTATTATTATTGTTTGGAGACAAATGTTACTGCTACATCTGGATAGATAAGATAAGATAGATTGTCATAATCCAGGAGGCAGCCAGGTATTATTGAAAAATGAAAAGTGTTTATTAAAGCAGCCGTGGTCTGGAGCAGGAACAAAAGACTGCAGGCGCAACGGGAAGGCAGGCAAACACAAGAATGATGGCAACACACACAAGGAACTGACAAGGAGCTGTGAACATGACTGAGATTAAATAGACTGAGGTAGTGATGAAGAAACAGGTGAGATGATTACTGATTGATGATGGACAGGTGTGACTAGTTAACTGAGGATGGGAGGCAATGCAAAACACAAGAGGACTGAACTGAACCAGATAAAGAGAGAAACCTAAAACACTAAAACTAAATGCTGAAAGAATAGAATGAATAAACAGAATACAGGAGAATGATAATAAATTAAGTCACTGAACTAATAAACAAAATACAAGAAGCAACTAACATAGGAGAACACAGGAAGGGAACTATGAGAATGAACAACACAAAACTGACTGAAGACTAAAACACTAAACCTAAGAGGTACAGGATGACTAAGGGGACACAAGGACAACAGCTAAACTGGAGGGATGAACTAAATACCAGGGGACAATGAAAGATGATTAATATGGGGAGAAACAGCTAAGAGGAACACAGGGGTCAAAGGTAACTGATAAAAAAGGAGGCTAAACAAACAGGACCCTGACAATACTAAACTACTCAACCAAGGGGAAAGGAAAACTAAAGAGAAATTAAAGCTGCAAGCAGCGTCGTTCGGCCCTCGCAGCTCAGCGCCGCTCCGGCCTCCAGTGGCAGCCCGGGGGGACCTGAGCACCGCCACGGCACAGAAACGTCAACCCCCGCGACCCCGGAAACCGCGAGCCGTCACTTGATCCGCACCTCACCCCAACTCAGCATCTCCTCCGAGCCCGCCCAAAATGATGCGTCTCACCACTAGAGGATGCTCTAAACTGAGCACGCTAGCGAGTTAAGCGTTGTTTTGTGTTAGTTTGGCGTCAATGAGATGTTGCGTGCGTTTTCTAGAAGCAAACAGCCTAAAGGGGCGGAGTTAAAGGGAGTTGAACCAACAACCACATAAATGTGTTTGGTGCAGTGGTGTGATGATTCCCACCAAGTTTGGTACAGTTTTGAGCTTTTTTGTAGAAGTTATTAAAGTTTTATTGTATCTAGGGGGCGCTGTCCCAAATTGTATTAAAAATCCCATTGAGCAGTTTGTAGGTTATCAACAATCATTTGTGTGCAGTTTGGTGTGAATTGCACCATGCATGTGTTGCTCAGGGCCACAAATGTCTGAGGGGGCGGGGCTAAAGGGAGTTGAACCAACAACCACATAAATGTGTTTGGTGCAGTGGTGTGATGATTCCCACCAAGTTTGGTGCAGTTGTGACCTTGTCTGTAGGAGTTATTACAGTTTAAAGGTATGTAGGGGGCGCTGTGGTGAAATAAGACCACCTTCACCAACCATTTGCACCTGTTTGGTTGAGGGAGTGAATTTTTGTTCACCGTGTTAAATTTCACGCTGATAGGATGGTGTAAGCAAAAGTTACAGTCAAACGTAAGGTAATGGCGTAACGCCAGAATTCGCCATGGCATCAAAGCAAAAATTAGGCCACGCCCACCAGATTGTCACATCAACTTGTATTGGGGGTGGGACTAAGATAGCTCACCCCAAGTTTCGTGGTAATATCATGAGAATTGAGGAAATGACAGGCAAACGTAAATGCACGGCGTGGCATCGAAATTCGCCATGGCCCCAAAGCCCCGCCTCTATTCTAAACCTGTCAATACTGGACACAAAGTGACCCCAACATATCCACTGCTATTAGGCATAAAATCGATGCTGATGAAGTGAAAGGGGTCAAATAGGGAGCTTTGACAGTAAAGCATGGCGTGGCAGCAGGCCAATGTTTGACGGTTCGCCACGCCCACACCGTTCAACTTTTGAAAAAAATTTAGGTTCACTTTTTGCGTAATGGTCTTAAGAGTATACAAAAAAAATTTGAAGTGGATAGGTCAAAAGGGGGAGGGGCTGTGACCGTCAATACAACGTGTCCGAAAAGGACAAAAAAGCGTCTGGAACCAAAATGGCCGACTTCCTGTGCAATATAGAGCATGGCTTCAAGAGGCTTTTTTGTAGGTCCTGAGACATTACATCAGCGTGCAGCGTTTCGTAATTGTCACGCAAAGCATGGCTTGGGGCTGACAGTTTTAATGGTCCTAGGGGGCGCTATTTCCAAAATTAGGCCACGCCCACCGGATTTTCACGTCAGGTTCTATTGGGGGGCGGACCAGGATACCTCAAAAATATTTTCGTGCCGATATCTTTTGAAATGACGAAATGGGAGGCAAACGTATGGCCACGGCGTTACGCCTGAGTTAGCCGCGGCGTCACAGCCACGCCGTCTTTCGAAAACTCTCATAAAGTGACGACATGCAACCCCAACTTGTCTTGAGTTACCAGATACAATTTTGTGGTGATTGAATGAAAGGGTGATTTTTGGGAAATTTCCCAGTAAAACATGACCTTTTTGGTCCTGAGTGGGCGGGGCTTGTGTGATGTCATCACTTGACCATTCATTTTTCTTCGGGGGCGGACGAGGAGTAACCAAAAAAAATTTTGTGACTGTAGCCCTTTCGGTTATGAAGTTATAGCCATTTAAAATTTTTTGGCGAGTAGTCGAACTTTGAGGCCTGGCCCCGCCCCTTCAACCTACACGAAAACTCAGGATTCGTATCTCATTTTGATCGCCCATGCCTTCTGAGCAAAACGAGACCATTTTCGAGACAATCGTGCAAAAAATGACCGAGCAGGTCAGTCAAATGCGGACCCTACAAACGCC
>SSNS01001216.1:11837-24426 GCA_006937985.1 Aphyosemion australe
AAAACACTCTACTTACTTTTCGGTCTTTTTAAAATTTTTTAGCAATTTTTGCTCCTAAAACTTCAAATACATTCAGCACATTTTGACAATTAAGCTTAGTTTTAGCTTCAATTCAGCAGTTTCAGCTATCGTATTCAACAATAAAGCATTCAAACGCATTTCTGCAAGAAATGCAATTTATCTAGTTTCTATAGATTTTTGCATTATTTATTACTTGTTACTCTCATTTTAAAGTAATTCATTACATTACAATATTACTGATTTTAAAATGTAAGGCATTACATTACTTTTGCATTACTCACCCACACAAATGGACGTCCTGTTTAACTTCTCCTGGTCCTGGGGCGAAGTCCGACGTAGATTTGAAAGTTACGTCCAGCTCGTTGTTAAGATGAGTGCACCACTCAGGCGTAAGCCCTTCAGCCGCTGCGCCCAGGTGTAACTTTTACGCCTGGTGTGGAGCAGGCGTAAGTGGGAAGATCTAGGCCTAACAGAACACACAGAGGAGACTCGCCGGGGCTGCAGCGCAGCCGATGAATTCTTAAGTTACTCTCACCAAAATAATATATCTAAATGTAGCTCATGACGCTCAATTAGCTCATTAGACAGCCAGTAACGGGCGTAACTGTCCGTGACTGCCGCCGGAAATGAGGTGGCTGTAGCTGGCTGTTCGCGGCTGCTGCTGGCTGTTATCGTGCCGAGCTCAAATCGTGGCTGACTGGCAGCCACCGCCACGATTTGAGCTCTGCCTTACTGTCCTCCCGATTTGAGCTCGGCCTTACTATCCTCCCGATTTGAGCTCGGCCTTACTGTCCTCCCGATTTGAGCTCGGCCTTACTGTCCTCCTTTCTCCCTACGCACGTGCTGCATTTAACCAAGGTTGTTGTTGTTGTTCTTCTTCTTCTTCTTCTTCTTCTTCGATTCAATTGCGGTTGACTAACTGAGAGATTTATTACCGCCACCTACCGAGTTTGGATGTGAACAGGAGATTGCCAGTCACTTTTACAATTAGTTTTCATTTTGTAACAACTTTAATTAAGTGTTTTTGCACAGTGACCCATACCTCACTCCATCTGAACTATTTCCAGATTAACACAGTGAGTGTAATTTTTTTTATACAGTATATTAAAATTATTAATTTAAACGAATTTTACATAGCAGATACAAATAGAAATAAATAAAGCTAAATAAAACACAATTATTTGATCAGTCTATTATTATTATTATTATNATACGTTGCTAGGCAACGAGCACAGCAACACTGGTATTCTCGTGAACGCGCACGATACGCCCAGGCGCAGCTACGACTGGTCCTAGTTTGTGTTGGTGCACTCGGTTTAATCTCCAGTCTTTACGTCTGACTTATGCTGGGCTTACACCTACAGACTTTAAAAAGATTTTGAAAAGACTCCAAAAGATTATCAGCTCACATCTAAAGACAGTTTTTAGTCCTAGACTAGTCTCAGACTAATTGCTGAATCTTGTAGGAACACTATTTACACGACTACAACTAGATTATTTTAGCATTTTATTCCCGCTAATGCTCTGCAGAAGTTTAAAATGGAGATGAAGCAGCAGCTTATAGCTACTAGCTTTTGCCACTGCAGTCGCCCCCGTCCCCCGTCATGGTATGAATGGCAGTTTACGCCAAAGACACGGCTGCTCTGCCCACAGCTCGACCAAGCGCTCCTCTCTCTCCAGTCTCCACGGTCCACTTTCGCCTGCTTGAACCCAAATTCCACTATCTCCGCTCCGCTCCGGCACGAACTGTTGGGCAGTTGTGATTTCTGTACATTGACTGCGGAGGTTCTCCGGCGTCCGGCAAAAATAGAATCGATCCTATTTTTGCCGGATGGCGGAACTGGGGGCGGCGCACTTGCTGCGGAGTTCGTGCCGGAGCGGAGATAGTGGAATTTGGGGGTTATTTCAACGTCTGTGCTGTAGACACGTTTGTTTTGTTATGACTGACGGAGCTTCCTGGTTCCGCTGTGAGAACGTATTTTATTGGTTGTTGATTGTTGTACGTCACTACGACTACACTCCGACTAGAGACAATATCTAGCATGCTGGAAGTGAAAGACTAGAGAAAGACTGGCATAAATCGGGTCGCCGACAGCAGATTATCACATTACATTTAACGATCGAGGCGAGCGCGCAGAGACTCCAATAAGATTTCTAAAGACTGCCAGTCTTTAGTCTGAGACCGTGAAAATCCTTAGGTGTAAGCCCAGCATTAGCTAAGTCAGACGTAAGGGTTAAGACTGGCTTAAGTTATGCCCAGCTGGTGCACTCCGCCCCTGTTGACTAGAATAATGTCAGTGCCACACATTATGAACAATCTCCACCCAGGGCTGGTCCACATGGAACTAAACTTATATCTCTATACTTTTAGCCAATACACAAATACATCTCAATATTTTTCTTCTCATAAATTATTTACAAAAAAGCAGTTAAGAGTCAAAGCTTCACATCTCAAATGTCTCACATTCACTTTTATTCAGGATATATAAATATATACTTAACTAAATCCACTAAAGCAGGCGTTATTAAAGTTGTGAAGACAAACATGGCTGGAATCTCACTGGATTCACTCATTCACCATAACATACCATACCAGTTTATTGCTATAGCGCATTTAAACACAGCATGGGAGCTGGCCAAAGTGCTGCACACACACAAAAACATACATAACAACAAGCCACGTTGCAACGACAGATAAAAATCAGTAAAACCACAGACAAGCATAAAAGTCATTGGCCAAAGGCCAAGCCATAAAAGTGAGTCTTTAAACATGATTCAAAACAGGAAAGGGGCGGAGCCTGCCTGACCGACAGAGGAAGTGAGTTCCAGAGCGTCGGGGCGGCACACACAAAAGCCCGTTCCTCCCGCGATTAATATCTCATCTGGGGTGTGGAGAACAGCAGAAGACCAGGGACATAGGGACTGAGCAGCTCGGACAGATAAGATGCCGCCAGCTTTAAACATAAAGATCAGTACCTTAAATCTTACTCTAAGGTAACTGGAAGCCAGTGAAGCTACGCCAGAGCCAGAGTAATATGATTGCAGCGGCTAGTGCTTGTCAGGAACCTGGCAGCAGCATTCTGAACAACCTGCAGCTGATTCATATCATAGAGTAGGAAACGATTCATGACAGTTTCTCGGGTATTTTGGCCGCTGTTTTGCAAATGACAACTTTCTGTTCGACATCTTCCTTGTGAATCCAATCCACAAGATTTCTGATCTGCTTTTATTACCTCACTCATCTGAAACTCCTGCTGTCACCATGTCCTGAAATGGAAATGACTTGGATGTGCCAGGTTGGGAGGGGGGAGTAGTGATGCCTTTGCATCGTGGTACTAGCATTGGTGCCCTCTGCTGGAGCACTGGACAGTGAATCATACCGTAAGTCTGGGTGGTCGTAACACGTGCACAAGCATTCTGCTCAATGCCATCATTCTTCTTCTCACACTTACCAACAACACATCTAACAGAAGTCTAAGTTCATACCTCGTCACAGCTCAGAGGCCAGAGTAACCTCCTGCTGATCAACCAGGACTGAGCAGGTGTCACAAACCCAGAACCCTGTCAGAAGTGGCTCTCCAAGCAGCTACCAGACTGACATGGTGAGCAGCAGCACACACCCCAGCTGCCGTGATCTATTTAAGGTGGTCAGAACTCTTTGCACTTCAAAAATAGCTAAAGATTCCTTCAAGTATTTGCACACTGCTGAAATTTTGTGCATCAGTTGATGTTATTGGTGACAGTTTGACAAGCAAAATTAGCAAATAGGGTGGAAAACATCTAGATATCGGCCGTGAATATTGGCTCCAAAAATCAGCAGCACATATAAACCATTGGCTGACCCTCACCTCTATGTATCTGTATCGGCATCACCAATAGAAGATCCAACATTGGTCGACCTCTACCCACAACTGTGTGTGTGTGTTTGGCTGATGCTTTTATCCAAATTATACTGAAAAGTTTAAAGGTTTGAGCTGATGCGAGCAGGGAGAGAGGTGAAGTACCTGAAGTTGGTAAAGATGGCTCCATCTTGGTCGGGTCGTGTTCTTGGTTGCCTTTAGGTGCGTCTGAGGGCAAACTGCTGGTGATGGAGTAGCTAAGCTTCTCGTCTTTGCTCACGGACTCCTCCTGGAGCTCCGTCAGGCTCCTGTGGTTCTGCTGGCTGCTGAGAGGCCATATTGTAGGACCCACGGGGCACTTTTTCTGAGCACAGGTCTCAGGTGTGCTCTCAGGCTCCTTTTTAACCGCTTCAGTTCCTATGTGGTTGATCAGCTCCGAGGCAGGAGCCGGCTCTGGGGGGGTTGTACTAGGCTTCAGTCTGTGCTGCAGCTCAGCCTGCCTGCAGGGGTCAGAGGCACTCTTACAGTCTATTGGTCCATTGGCTTTGGATGGCTCCAGCTCTGCCAGAGGTCCGTTAGGTCTCCTACAGTTCTGACACGGTTCCATGCTGCATTTACAAACAGTCAGTTCTGCTAGGGTGTCTCTGGTAATAAAGGCCCCTGGGGGGGTTTCAGGCAGACTGCAAGGCTTAGAGCAGGGCTCGGTGGAGGAAGTCCTTTCCAGAGAGGCCCTGGTTTTTATGTCCTCTGATGTAACGCATGTTTTTGTACCATCACACTCTGCTGAAGACGCTGCAGTATCAGCCTTCTGTCTGATGGACAGGTGCCTCATGATGCTGCACTGGAGGGCTATGATGTCCTGAAGCCACTGTTCAACACAGAGACGATGTTGTTAGTGAGGCTTAAGACAGACTTGTCTAATCATTTAAAGGGGCACAAAAATGACATTTATTTAAATTTGGAAACTGATCTTTGCGCCTCTATAAAGCATATAAAATTTGGTTGGAGCTTAAAATGTCCCAGGAGGCCTGAGGAATGGCCAAATAAAACACGCATAATAAGGCTCATTATAAAAAGACCTGTTTTCCCTGCCCACTAATCACAAAAATCACTGGAAAATTGCAACACTGTGCAGGATTTCATCTGTTCACACAACAACAAGCGAGGAGAAAGATGGCAGCATTTATACAAAAAGGTCTGTGGTTTATTTTCTGTTCTGTTTACCTCAGCTACAGAGGTTTCACAGCAAATGACGTACTTTTATTAGTCAAGCAAACAGAAATCTGCATGTGACTTATTTTGAAAAGTTCCTGGATGTTTTAGACTCCTTTCATGTTTGACTTCATGTCTGGCCTGATCTGAACTGCTGAAGGAAGCGTAGCACAAAAAATAGACTTGAAGTGTAAATATAATAGAGCGACGTGTCCCCTACACTTCAGGGACGCCCCGAAAACGCAACGCTTAGCGGCCGAAGGAATCACTCCCATCGACTAGAACTGCGGTTAATTGCTGCATACTACGATTTTCAGACGTTACACAACGCTAATGCGTCCGGTGGAAAGGCCCGGTGAAAGCCCTGAGACGGCTCATTCTGGAAGGTACTGAAAATGTCCAGAAAAAAATCGGCGGAATTTGCTTCATGTGAGAGGGATTTAGGGCAAAAAAAAAACCTACATGAACATGTTTTGCATAAACCATAGAACTATTATAACTTCAAAAAAAGGTCATATTGTGTGTCCTTTAATGCTTTGTTTGTACTCTGAAGGATTTTCAACTCATGCAGCTTCTCTGTAGAGTTCAGAGCAAATAATAAAAAACACAAACAAGCTACATTTTGAATAGTTGATACAGAATTTTGTGTCTAAAATGTTTTCCAGGTAAATATGGGTGTTCTAGAATCTAGAACATGTACCCACCTCATCCTGCTCAGCCTCAGTGGTCTGGTGCTTAGAGGGCTGATGGCTGGGAACGCCGCTACAAACCAGCTCCAGCTGGCGCACCCCTGCAGGAAGCAGCATGGGGGGTGGACTCTGGTACTGAGCCTTGATGGCATCTGGCACCTGAACAAAAACAATAGTTTGAAAACTTCTCATCTCCTAACAGGTATTCTTTAGGTTCCCTCCATCAGTGAGTTTTTTTTAAACAAGTGTAGTAAGAAAGGAGACACTCAGAGGCTCAATGCTCAAGAAATGACTCAAACACACCGTTGCACAATGCAACAGGCACACCTGCATCTACCTTAACAGTTTTCCTGTTCTGCTGGTGAGAAGTGCGCCGATTGGGAGCGTTCCGCTGGTGGACACGGCGCAGAAAGTCCAACTTGACAGCATGCTGGGAAATCCTGTCCTGAAACTGGTCAAAGAGCTGACAGCGACTGGACAAACTCAGGCTCTTCTGGTTCAGCTGGACAGGAAACAGGGACTGTGAGAGGAAAACTCAAAATGGATAATACAACAGGAAGTCTGCTTAACTTAGACCAGATTAAGCTTCTTACCACCAAGTGCTCTACATGGTTTGGACACATCCACTTGCCAGCGGGTAAAGCTGTTAGTGGAGGGTCCAGACAGTCCATGTGAAAGAGAAGTGGACAATAATCACACTGGATCAGCGGGGCCAGCCTGCAACTCCTGTGTAAAAAAAGCACACGTCAACACCATCGACGATGATTAAAAGCAGCAGCAGATGGGTGAGAAACAGCAGGCTGGAGTGTTATTATCATCATTTCACTTATCAGTGCTGAAGCCGGGTGTTTTTGTTTTGTTCTGTGTTGGTTAGAGCCACACCCACTCAGAGCTTTTAACCATGGAGCTGACATCACTGAGGCTGGTCTTTATACACCCACCCCTGCTTTAAACTAGAACTGAAGCTGCTGCTGGGAGAATCCCAGTAAGACACTGGTATCTAACCTGTTGCATGAAAAGCAGATTTTAACGGGTAGAGGGACAAGTCCATTCGTGTCCAGTTCATGCTGGGGCCTTCTGAACGGCTTCCCTAGGAACTCATCTTTTCTCCTCCGTTTGCTGCTGCCTGAAAAGCAACAAAACACAAAACATCCGTCAGAAAACAAACCAGGGTGGATGCACCCCTACTGGTGAGAGCTGGTATTACATCTGTGTCCAAAGACAAGCTAGAGACAGGGGACTCACTCTTTTGACTGACCTGAATGCTGCATATACCTTAAATAAGATGCTTTACTGATGTAGCTACAGTTAGCTTTACTGGATGTTTGCTAAGCTACATCCTGCTGAACTTTACCATTCAGTCCACCAGAACAAAAGTCCTCTAACCCTAAACCGCTACAACAGTCTCAGCCTCAGGTCTGTGGACGTGCTGAAGGACTGACCTGGCAGTGCAGTGGTGCAGGTGAGCTCAGTAGGCAGCTGAAACTGGGTGGGATTTCTCTCCATGGCTGCAGCTATTAGGAGCTGAAAGGGTCTCTTGAGGATGCGAGGTGTTGGAGCTGCTGATGTTGCACCCTCAGGCTCTGCTCCTGAAATATCATCCTCTGGCTCCACCACCTCCTCCTCTCCATCGTTCTGCTCCTCTGACGGAGTCGGGGTGGAGGATGTGTTGGACGTCGGCGTCCCAGGACGGCTGCTCGGCCTGCTGCTGGTTCTGCGGTCCAGAAGGCGGACCTGTGCCACTCTTAGGCCAGGACCTGCAGCTCCAGCTCCTGGAGGCAAACCATCGAGCCTCAGTGGCCCAGCAGTGAGCTCGAGCTCTACAGAGGGGGATGCTGAACGCTTAGACAAGGTCCTCTCCGGTAAGCCATTAGTCTGCTCATTCTTCTGCTCCCGTTTCTGATGAGAAACAAATGAAACAGAACAAAAGGAATGATCCGATTGCAGCAAACAGCACTGATTTAGGAGAAAAGAGCCATACAATGTTCTAATGTGCATAGATAACATATGCTGTAGAATAAACACACACAATGGTAAATAAAATTAGACGAAGACATGGAGGGACGTTCTGATCCATTCAATTAACAAAGTTCCTCATTTGAAGCAGAACTGCACAGGATGAGTAACCTAATGAAAAAGTGTTTAAAGTTCTTCAAATAGCTGAAATTTAAACTTCAAGTCCTCAAAATAACTGAAATAAATAAATAAATCTAAATAGTGCAAATGTTTTAAGGGCTGAACATCTCATACACCGCTCAGAACTTAATAAAAAAGAATCATGCAGGCGCACCTGCAACTCACCTTTTTTCTAACGTTACAGCGATGACACATCCATTCACCTGGGGGGAGCATCTCTTCACTCAGAGGTGGGTTGCTATAAACAAAAATAAACGATCAGTGTTGATATCTGAAGGAGGAAATTATACTTGTCCATTTAGTCAAATGTTTTAAACTGTGATAAGACTGAATGTCTAACCAAATCATTTTTAACTCCTATTAAATGCAGTTGCAGGCCTTTTTCTAACAATGACTTCCCCTGGTGGATGGAAAATAAGATTACAATAGAACATGTATTTAACCAGGTTTCTAGCTCCTTGACATGAAAACGGCTGATCCACTAATTACTCTATTATCATCAGAGGTATCTAAAAAGCATCAGCGGTGGTACAGGTCACCGTGTGGGGTTCATGACGCATAGCTGAAAAAGTCAAGAGGCCAGTAGTCATAGCTGGTTTAACAGTTCAGCACAACTGTCCCTCTCAACCTGCCAAGTCCCAGATCCGCCTCCCAATTACTATAACGAGGCTGCCGCTCACCGCCATGACCATATATGGCCAAATCGTTTCCAGGTGACAGCCCGAACGCAACTCCTCCTCATGCCAGAGGTGATTAAGCAGATGTTCCAGATGCGCCACAGGACGTGTCGCGGCTATCAACAACGACCACTACACACTCACAAAACAACACCGCCAGTTTAATACTAGGTGCAAACCTTTCGCCCCTCGGAACCGAAACGTAAAGGTTGGTAAGATGGCGCTGAAAAGAGAGCAGAGAAGTCGCCATATTGTAAACAGAGGCAGCCTCGACTCCATTTTTAGCAGCAGCGGCGTCAGGAGAGGAGGACAGACTGCAAGTCAACTCTGCCTTGTTTAAACCGCAGAGCCGAAAACGTGCTGTTGAGATCCAGGCACATCTTTATAATATACCTCTAACTCTCGAGCAATCATCAAAGTTAGGATCAACTGTCTGGCCCCGTAATAAACGTGACAACTACCCTCCAGCCTGCTTTTGTTTGCGATAATGCAGAGGAAACTATTTGTTCACCGAGTGATTATGTGATCAACACAGACGGGCAGCTAGTAGTCCCAGAGCCATGGATCATACTTTAATTCCCAGAGCATATCTGACTTCCACAGCACCACCATGGTTAGCATTCCCGCTACTTTCCTACACATTGACCGCCTTGCATTAAGCATGCTATAACCCTCTAAGCGCGGTGCTGCTAGCCAAAACTTACCAGCATTGTAGGTGGAAAGCAGCAGGACAGTGGTCACAGCAGAGCAGGTCTCCCCCCTCCCGGCAGCTATCGCAGGTGTCGTGGTTGGTGGCTCTGCCGCTCCTCCGGACATCTCTCACCAACTTTCGACTCCTCTTGTCCACGTCTTCGGACTTTGGAGGCGCGAGTAGTGTTTGGATTTGCTGTAAATGGAGATCACGACTGTTACATTTACAACTTGCATTTTTTAAAAGTAAAAAATGCCGGTTCTATTACCGAAGACTTGGTTTATTTTCAGCTAAGGGAAGAGACAACAACTTGAGCTCCATCATAAACCCTAACTAGACTTTACCAACCAAGCCGCTTGTAAAAAAAGTTATAATGACCATAACTACTCTGTGGAAAACAAAATCAAACAATCAGAGTTATAACGAAGCTCAATCTTTCCACTGAGGCCTTCAAACATAGCAACCTCACCTCCATTAAGCCCCCAGAGGTATCCAGATCGTACACAATCGTCGGGGTCTCCATTTTGTCCCACATTCATTCAGAGGCAAACGCTGCAGAAATGACTTTGAGATTGAAACTCCTTGAGGTACACGGCAGTGAGTGCTAATCCCGCAAGTAATGTTTTATTCCAAAAGATTGTGGCCAGCGGTTGGATGGCTAGCTATCGCTAGCTAGCTAAAAAAGCTAACTACGAAGCGCAAGACGTCAGCCAGTCAAGGTTGTGAAGCTAACGGGCTCACAGTCTTCTGTTGATGGCCCGAATAAACACTACAACGACAAGATGAAGACGCGGGCTTCGTAGCAACACCTTTTATGTACAATCACCAAACATACATCCAGAATTTGATGATTAATGGATATTTGCTCATGACGACAAAATCCATCGGCGGCCTAGCTGGCAAGCCATGATTCTCGCTTCTGGTCCTGCAAAAGGGAGCCCTGTAAATCTGCAAACCCCTCCGCTCCCATTGTCCACAGAAAAAAGAACCCAACAATCCACTTTGAAGTTCGGCGTGCCTCGGTCCAAAACACTGCTTCCGAGCGCGTTTAGAAAATGTAATCCTCGATTCAAAGTTGTAAAGATGCAAATTTAGATGTTATTGTTGTGGGGAAAGGCTGTGCATCTGCACGGGCTATTAGCAACATCCTACCAGTTGGCGCAACCGCGAACCGCCAGACGCGCATGCGCACGAGTAAAGGAAAGAAATGGAAAAGCAATAAGTAACGATACTAACATTGTAACGAGGAGTGAGTCTGTTCAAGACAACTTAAAGGCTCTTGCTGAAGTTAAATAAAAATTCAAGCCTCAAAATTATTTAATTTTATCCTGACGTAAAAATGGTCTGTGAAAAAGTGTAGGCTTTAAAATAAAAGTAAAGAAACGTAGCTTTCCATTTATTTTCATGTAATATATTTCAGCCACGTTATCTCAAACCTACGTTCGAATGCAACCTAAACGCAACCACGTTTTATATTATGGTCAGAAAAAAACTTGTGCGCTCAAACCAAAGACTGTATATATAAGGGGCTCAAACACGTGGTATTACGGTATTATTGCTTTGAGCTGCTTCAAAATAAAATGTCCGGGTTGCATTATAAAAATGAACCTCAGTTTTCATGTATATGTTTAGATCACAGATAATAATAATAATAATAATAATAATAATAATAATTTAAAATCCTTTTAAATTTTACATAGGGTACTTGCTGAGAAAGCGTAATTGCATCAATACAATTAAACTGAAATAATTTAACATGATTGAAAGTGACTTAAAATCATCAAAATGGCATTTTAAAAGTTCTTAATCAGCTCATAATAGAACCCTTTACGTCCTCGATCTATTTCGGGCAGTTCCAGCAGAAATAAGTGTAGATCTTGCTGGAAAAGGCTTGGTTTAGGAAAGTTTTAATTGAAAAGAAAAACTTGATGTAGTGGAATCTGTTGTTTTGTTTTGTGTGCGTTACGTTTCTTGTTCGACGTGAAGCAGCACGGTCCGGAAATATGCCTTTATTTTGAAAGTAACTCATGCGAGAGGATACCGTAATACACGTTTGTGTTAAAACTGACTATTGAATGGATGAAGAAAGCAATCAGAACTTCTCCATAAAATGAGATTATTGGTTAATAATTTAGAAGAAATGTAGCTGGTTGTCAAACTAAAAGTTAATTTAAAACGAATGAATGTACATTTATTTTATTTTTGCACCAAAAGTAAGGAACATTTAAAGCTCCCAAACTGCAACATGTAAAAATCTATATATTTTTAATGCAAACAGTTTGGGTGAAACTGGTCAGATGAACTTGATCAGGATCCTCCCTGGTCTGGTGATGTTTCTCTGCTTCACCAGCAGAGGGCGCCACTGCCGTAGTGTTTAGCCGGATGGGGTCATACTTTTGTTACTTTGCTAAAATGATTGTGATTCATTCTGTTTGACCTAACTGATTTTATACAGAACGTCTTGATTTATTAGCTCAAAATATGTTCATGTTAGTTTTCAGGCTATCAGTGTTCACTCTGTTTTTTATTTCCATAGCTTTATTATCCAATAAAAAGGGAGGGTAAATAACAAAAACACTTGTGAATAATTTGCATATTCGTTGTTAGTAGCATTTTGTATTATTGCTTATTTTTAATTTGTTTTATTATATTGTGATCTTGCTTACCTCCTGTGCTGATTCTTTTTCCAAATTTGATTTTCTGTTGTTTCAGAATAAAAGTCTTAAAGGAGCAGGAGGCAGGATGATGAAACGAAACTCATTAGCGACGCGCTCGGCGCTGTGAGTAACTGCAGCCCGGCACGAAAGCGCGCATGAACTCTTCACTATGAAAAAAAAAAGTTTCACAGTGATGTACGGACAGAGCGCGGCTCGATATTATCAAAACAAGGCACCATGTCTAGCGACGAAGTAAGTAACAGTCCTGCTTAGAGGTTGGACTGTAGGTCAAATATGACATATTTCTAATGATTCATCTTCGGTTTGGAAAATGTCCGTTCTCTTCAGTGGTACACAGAAACTGATGCATGATCACAGCTGAAATGCTACCGCACGCTAGCTCTCTCCGGCTACCGCACTATAGCTATCTCCGACTCATCGGTGAGATCATATCATCAAATCAAGCTATGTTTACGTTTCTCGTCAGAATAAACGGAGCATCCATTTATCTCAAAAGACAAGTGGTGTCTCGTCCACAAAACGCAGAAGTGATCTGATTACTCCTTAGTTGCATTTAGCTATTTCAAATGGATCAGGAAGCTATATGCTAAGCACCGTTAGCTTCTTGTTTTTTGTTCATCAGCACAAAGATTTGTTAGATTACCTA
>SSNS01001217.1:0-37952 GCA_006937985.1 Aphyosemion australe
ATTCCAGCTGTCCAGTTTTTTAAACTGTGTACTGAGATTTCAGTTTTCTGATGTTTAGATTTATTTTCTCTTTTCTCCACTTACTTATTTGGCTTTAATACACTTGTTAGTGATTATTTGCTCCTAAATCTTTCAATCTTTTCAGCTCATTTTTACAATTACGCTAAATTTTCGCAGCAGAAAACTGCTTATTTCAGTTCAGCTACTCAGCTATCAGTTTCAAAATTCAGCATATCCTGCTAATTTCACAATTCAACTAATTGTGAAAATGTAACTACTTGTACTCAAATATGAGCTGTTTAAACATTTTAGCTACTCAGTTTTTTAAACTATGTTTAGAGATTTCAGTTTTCTGCTGGTTCGGATTTTTTTCTCTATTCTCTACTTACTTTTTGGGCTTTTTAAAACTTTTTACCAATTTTTGCTCCTAAAACTTCAAATACATTCAGCACATTTTGACAATTAAGCTTAGTTTTAGCTTCAATTCAGCAGTTTCAGCTATCGTATTCAGCAATAAAGCATTCAAACGCATTTCTGCAAGAAATGCAATTTATCTAGTTTCCATTAAGTTCAAGAAATCCATCTCATGAAGCGATCTCAGCAGCATTATTCTTGACCTTTTCCGTACCCTTCAGAATTAGCCATTTCAGGGCTCTGTCACTTAAATGCAAATAAGCTGTTTTTGACCACACCCACCTACCCCTGATTGGCTGCTTTGAGCTTAGCTACATTAGCTACGTTTACATGCGCCAAATTTCCCCAATCCGATTAAAATCTTGGTTGATCAGAATTCTCAAACCTCTGTTTACATGGACACTAACTGGAATGATCCGATCACGCCGCGATGCCCGCACCATAGCTTGCGCATGCGCAGACTTGTCTTTCCCGGAAGAGAAATTGTAAACAAACGCCATCTTGTCCGCACGTCTTTCCCCTTGCATTTTATTTGCTTATTCTCTAGCTTCGGTGAATTCCCGCTTCCTGCATCTTTAGATGCACTTTGGTTGCACTTGAGTCTATAACTCGGCATTTTTAACCGTTCGGCCATCGAGACGTTCAGTAATATTGAGCTCCCGTAGTATTTCCAGTAAAAAATAGCGTCGGCAACAGACCACTTCTGTTCACCGCCCGCCATGTTTTCGATCTGTCCTGAGCATGCGCAGAGGCGAAAAGAGGGCACGCTGAAGTTGCACACATGCGCAGTGGGCATTATTTTACCCCAACGATCCGAATGGCTGTGTACATGGACGCCAATCGGATTGACGATCGGACAAAACCACCTCTCTCAATCGGAATGAAATTTCATTCGGATCAGGCCGAATCGGATCAGAATATTCCGATTGACATGTTTACATGACGCATTTTTGATCCGATAGAGTGTTCAATCCGATTACTTGTGCCCATGTAAACGTGGCTATTGTTGCTATATTTAGCAAGTTTTTGGACCGCTCTAACAATTCTTTTTCAAAAAAAGAACTAGCAATAAATCTAGCATCTTTTGGATACGTTTGAAAAGTTTTACTGACTAATGGATGCAAATGAGGTGATAACATCGTTTAGCGCATTGTTTCTCAATTCCGGTCCTCGGGACCCCCTGCTCTACGTGTTTTCCATGTTGCCCTTTCAAACACTATTGTTGCTGCCACACACCTGACTTAAACGAATGAGTGATTAACCGGCATCTGCAGCACTTGATGTTCTCCTGAGGCAAGCAGAGACATGGAAAACATGCAGGACAGGGGGTTCTGAGGAGCGGAATTGAGAAAAACTGATTTTAGCAACTATTAGTGACTTTCAGGACAGTCTTTAGCTACTTTCTGTGCCGAGGAGTTGACAACACTGTCCTCCACATCCAGGGCAGAGGCCCCCCTAAGTGTTGACAAATGAGAGATGGTTCTATGCTAATTTTCCTTATTGAGATGTCACAATAATTGAAACTACAGGACAAATTTTGTTTTTGTGCATTCATGAAGTTATCGTCCATTTATAATATACAGTGATATTGATTTTAGGCCATATAGCCCAGCCCTAACTCGTAGAGCACGATTACTGAAACCAAAATCTGACAGAAAATGGATGTACAATCTATCGATTTTAGACTGAGATTTGCACAATATGTCTCCTTTAAAATTAACAATTGTTTTTATGTATTCTTTGATATTGCTTGATATAACTCTGCCATGAGTTTTGTAAGCTTCTTTCAGACCATACTTTTGTGACAGATTTGGAAGTCCAAGAAGTCAGAAGAAATTTGAAAACCAAGATTTCTACTTAACCTCAGAATTTGTTAGTGATCATGAAAGGACCTTGAAGATATGATGGATGCATCTGAATAAAAAAACTAAGCCATAAAGCTGCATAATGAAAAGAGTTTTACCTGTTTCAAACCAAACAATAATCTGAAGGAAATAACTTTTGACTTGAAGAAATGTAACAATTTCAGTGGGGTTCTTTTTAATGAAAGAAGTGGTCTTCTATTCTCTTTTTATAGTTTAAAAAATATTTTAATGTTTAATTTTATTCGTACCTTTTCTGCAGTGTGAATGAAAAGTACCTTAAATCAGATTAAAGGCTTTGATTGCTTTTGTGTGTGAAGCTCTAATGGTGCATTGAAGCAAGTAATAGGAGACAGTGATTGGAGAAATGGATGACTCCTCAAAAGTCACCTTGAGAGTGAAAAAGGCTCATCATTCACAAGCCAAACACACACACACACACACACACACACACACACACACACACATATATATATATATATATATATATATATATATATACATACATATATATACACACACACACAACAGCTGTCACTGTCAGGTCACTGTCAACTTGTAGTACAATGTCCTGATTCCACCAATGGAAGGTGCATCTTTGACTTCTGTTGCACATTTTACTAACCACAAAAGCTCTCAACAGACATTTGCACCTTAAACAGAGCTCTCAAATGAAAAGTATCATTTTGCACTGCTATAGTTTGTACACATTTCAATGAGGTGTTTTGCATGCCTTTGAAGAAAAAATATGCATGTTCATGTAAATTACTGCAGTGGCAAAAAGAGCTGGTGGTGTTTGTCCCTGGAGTAGGAATAGAGCAGAGGGAGGCATCTGTTGAAATGTTGCTTCAACAAAAACAGAGCAGGCATGTCAGAAAGTCTATTTTAGCATGTCTTCCAGTGACAAGTGTCAAACATTGTCCTAAATTTATATAGAACACCCAGAAACAGTCCGATATGCCCTAGTCTCGGAGCCGAGGTCTGATTATTTGGCCAGAATGGCTTACCGTAAATACTCTAATATTGGCCTGTATTTCATTGCCGGCCGGGTCTCCTATATTAGCCGGTCTCGCTGTCAGCGGGGGTAAATACAGGCCGTTCTCTAATAGTGGCCGGGGCTACTATTAGAAACAGCGCGTGTGTGGGTTTTTGGGGTTTTTTTGGACATCGACGGTAAAGCAAGCCCTCACTCGATTTTTCGAGGCGCACGTATACCACGTTTTACGTTAACAGCGGACTAGTGGATCATAATCTCCGGCTGCAAGATGAGCAGAAACAAAACGGAAAAAGCTAGTTTGCAGTGATCACTTCATCACAGGTAAGGGTTTACTAAAGGTTTTATATGGCATTTTATTGAACAGTTATTTAGAAACGCAGCTACAAAAACAGCAGGTAAACAGTTTGATACTGTTTTCATGTGTCCTCACCGCAAATAGCTTTTAGAGTGCTAATGTTTTTAGCAGTTAGCTCAGTGTTGTCACGTGGCATTAATACTTTAATAATATCAAACAAATGTACCAGAAATGTGGCTTTAAAAAGGCATAAAACATTAGTTATAAGTAGATCCTAGCACGTACTCACCATTAGCATTAGCTATCATTACGAGTTAATTACGTAACTAAAATAGCACATCTCACGAGCATAAACAAGACAACGGTCATTTAAAGCTTCTCCGGATCTCTAAATTGTTAACCAATCTGAAATAAAATAGTTGTAGGCTTTCAGACTCATAAAAGGCTTTTGGTTTGCAGTGTAATATGAGATTTGCCACACGAGATAGTTTGTTGTGTCGATCGCTTCAACATTGGGTAAATCCTCCAGCATGTATTAAAAGTCCAACTTCTAAAATTAAATTAGTCATAACCTAAAGGAAGATGCAATTTTTTTCGTGATATCGCGTCTGGGCCAGCCCATTTAGAACACTCAGTTTAATCCGTCACGCTGTGTTTTATAGTAAAGCAAAACACTTCCTGTCCACTGTTTGAGTTCAGCACCAGGGCAGGGTCACATGAGTGAAACCCAGCAATCACTTTTGATTTGCATGTGAGACTTGTCACCGCTCAAATAGACACAAAATCTTGTTTTAATTCATTCTACTGGTAGTTTAGGCCTGCCTCTAATTCTGGCCTCCTTCCAATAAAGGCCTGAACCAGGATGTGCTTGAGTAAATAAAGGCCCGGGCCTGTATTAGAGGATTTATGGTACTCTGGGCCCAACGGGTACAGGCGCAGGAGGGTGGCACTGTTGTTGAGGGTTTGGGTGGTGAGCTGGGTTTAGGGGAACCTGGTTTGCTGACAGCTGTGGGGTGTCCTCTAATGCTGCGTTCACACCGGGCGTCAAACAACGCATACTTCATGCCGTTTTTGACGCCTATATATTTTTGACGTTGACGCAGCTTGCGTTGGCGCAGCTTGCTTTGACGGTTGCGTCAGCCCCACGGGGAGGGGAAGGGAGGAAAGAGCGCGTGCGCGGCTCTCTGTTGCCGGATGTTTGTAACAATGGCGGATCGTTAACGTTGAAAAAACACTCACCCGACACGCCAAGTTCTCCAGCAACCTTCCTCCAAGCAAGGTCCTTTTTATTCCGATCTCGGTAGGCGTAGCAGGTCGGGTCATACAGTTCACGCTGGTTACAAACAGCTACGATCAGTTTGTCCTCCATAGCTGAATGAATTCGCCTTCTTCCCTCGCTCTGCTGTGGCGTATCAACTCGCGCTCTGATTGGTTGACGCTTGTAAAGCGACGCAGAAAGTTCAGCTAGCTGAACTTGCTTGACGTTTGCGTTGCAAGCGTTGGGCGCGTCAAAGCTTGATACTTTTCACGCTTTTCAAGCTTTGACGCGCCCAACGCTCACAAAGCGACACAGGGACTTTGAAGCAGCTCTGACGCGCCTTACCATAGACTTAACATTGAAACTTGACGCAAACGTCAAGCCCGGTGTGAACGCAGCATGAGGGGGAAACTGGAACCGCTGTCGCGGCAGGAGGCAGGAGGTAAATCAGTGGGGTAACCCATGGTGCATCGGGCTGTAAGCTCGAGGCGAAAACACGTCTGGGTCCTCTGGCTTTCGAGTGGGGCCAAATTGCGGAATAGGAGATTCAGGGAAGAACTCTCCTGGTACGCGCACTGGTTGGCCGAAAACCAGTTCAGCCGGGGAGGCACAGAGGTCTTCCCTAACCCCCGAACAGAGGCCAAGAAGAACCCATGGTAAACGATAGGCCCAACTGGCATCTGACAAGGCGGCGCAAAGCGCGGCCTTTAAAGACCGGTGGAACTGCTCGCACAACCCGTTAGCTTGTGGGTGGTAGGCTGTAGTGCGATGGACCTGGACGCCCAGGCTGACTGCCATGGCGGACCACAATTCAGAAGTGAATTGTGGGCCCCTGTCTGAAGTTATGTCTGACGGTGGGCCAAAACGGGCAACCCAGGTGGACAGGAAAGCCTGGGCAACTGTCACGGTTGTGGTGGATGTCAGGGGCACAACCTCCGGCCAATGTGTAGTCTGGTCAATTATGGTCAAGAGGTGGGTGAAATCCTGAGAAGGAGGAAGGGGGCCCACCAGGTCGACATGTACGTGGTCAAAACGGCGGCAAAGAATGGGAAAAGGCTCCAACGGTGCTTTGGTGTGCTTGTGGACCTTAGCGCACTGGCAAGGTATGCATGCCACGGCCCATTCCCGAACCGACTTGCGTAGACCGGGCCACACAAACTTGGATCCGACTAACTTGACTGAGGCTTTGACCCCCGGGTATGACAGTGAGTGTAGGGAGTCGAAAACGCAGCGTCGCCACAAAATCGGGACCAAGGGTCGAGGGTGACCTTTAGAGAAGTCGCAGATCAAGGTGGGCTGGCCCTCCTGCATCTGGCTTTCACCCAACTTCAACCCAGTAGGTGTGTTCTGGAGCGTCTCAATGTCAGCGTCACCGCGTTGGTCAGCTGCCATGGCTGAAAAGTCAATGCCAAAAAAAACCGGAGCTACCAGCGCACGTGAGAGACAGTCAGCCACCACGTTGAACTTCCCAGCCACATGTTGGATGTCCATCGTGAATTCAGAGACTGCAGCGAGATGTCGCTGTTGACGTGCGGATCACAGCTCTGATGTTTTGGACATAGCGAAGACCCAAGGTTTGTGATCCACGTACGCAGTGAATGAACGGCCTTCGATGAAAAATCGGAAGTGGCGTGTGGCCAGGTAGAGGGCCAGCAACTCCCTGTCGATCGCACTGTATTTGCGTTCGGCGTTGCGTAGCGAGCGGCTAAAAAAGGCGAGCGGTTGCCAGATGCCAGAGACCCGTTGTTCCAACACTGCTCCCACTGCAACATCCGAGGCATCGGCTGTCAACGCTAGTGGGGCAGAAATGGAGGGGTGGACCAACAAGGCAGCATTTGCTAGTACAGCCTTGGCCTCTCCAAAAGCTTGCACACGGTCAGGGGTCCATTCCATGCAATCATTGGCTTTCTTCTGCTTGAGGGCATTGTATAGTGGTTGCAGAAGTGCAGCCGCCCCGGGGAGGAAACGGTTGTAGAAGTTGACCATCCCCAGGAATTCCTGTAGTGCTTTGACCGACTGCGGTTGTGGGAAATTTTCCACAGCTTGCACGTTTGCTGGCAATGGGACAGTGCCGTTGGCAGAAATGTGGTGGCCCAGGAAATCAATCTCCGCTAAGCCAAATTGGCATTTAGCAGGGTTGATGATCAGGCCGTGTTCGGTCAAACGGAGGAAAACCTGGTGTAGATGGTCCAAATGCTGTTCGATGGAGCAGCTGGCAACCAGTATGTCGTCCAGGTAGACAAAAACAAATGTCAGGTCGCGTAGAACAGAGTCCATCAACCATTGAAAGGTTTGGGCCACACCTTTGAGCCTAAAGGGCATGCGCAGGAACTCAAAAAGGCCAAATGGTGTAATGACAGCAGTTTTAGGGACGTCCTCTGTGCAAACCGGAACCTTGTGATAACCCCGTATTAAATCTACCTTGGAAAAATGGACGTACCAGCCAGGTGGGCAGAAAAGTCTTGAATGTGGGGGATGGGGTAACGGTCATTAGTCGTTACATTGTTATGGTGGTGGAAATCCCCACACGGGCGCCATTGTCCTTCGCCTTTGGGCGCCATGTGTAACGGGGAGGCCCATGGGCTATTAGACCTGCGCACAATGCCTAAACGCTCCATGTTGGCAAACTCTGTGCGGGCCACAGCTAGCTTTGCCGGGTCTAAACGGCGTGCACGTGCGAACTAGGGATGCAACGATACGCGGTAAAATCCCGGACCGTTCGGTCCTCCCTGCATGGGACAATCTACCCTCTTGTACCGCGGGACTTCGGTTTTGCCATTATTTTCGCGCTGGTCCTTTTATTTCATGCTTTACACTGCACCAGGGTGTATTTGTCTGTCCAGGCAGATGAATTTCATTCTGTGTGCCCGCTCTAGTCTCGTCTGAAGCTGCTCACAGCAGACCCCCTCCCTACCCACGAGTAAATATCCAGTCACAGATTTGACCCACCCCACTGAGCTGAAAGTTTGAGCAAAACAAGCGCTACAGAGAGAAACTAGCCTCGGCGACATGCGACGTGCTGTCTTCATACAAACCTTCTGTGTGGGAACATTTCTGGTTTGCAGTTGAATATAAAGACGAGGAGAGAAAACGGTGAACTCAGAGGCTCACTTTATTTGACACCACAACCCCTCACACAATACACTCCCAAGTACCTTCCTTGGACATCCTACAATTCCAAATGACGCGTCACTCCCGGTCCCGCTTAGGTCGCCCTAGCCTCTGACTGACACCACATTGTAAAAAACATTTTAAATTTTTAGATTTCTGGTGGTCTCTGAACATATTATTACACACTGGACTACAAGTAATACATCTGAAAAGTTATATTATTGCGTGAATAAAATAAAGTTTGGAAATTTCAGATTTTCTTAAGCTTTTCTACAATTCAAAGTGGACCGAAACCGGACCGAAACCGTGAACCAAAAACCGAGGTACGGACCGGACCGTGGGGAAAGTGGACCGTTGCATCCCCAGTGTGAACACCGGGGGGCCCGATGTGGGGATGAAATGTTCAACTCCATGCTTGGCGACAGTTAGAGAAAGTGGGCACAGTCATGGTAGGGAATTCAGATAATACACGCTGAAAAACATCTCCAGTAGCTAGAAAGTTTGCATGCATTAATGGTCCCGTGCCACGTGTAACACAAGTCATAGAAGCAAAAGAAACTGCATCAACCAAACGTCTGTTAGCTACATCAACCAGAAGATCATGAGCACAGAGAAAATCAGCACCTAAAATAGGGAATGAGCTTGTGGCTACAATAAACTTCCACTGAAAGTCACGTTGTCGAGGCACACAGTTACCAACCTTTCACCAAATGTCTTGATGGGGGAGCCGTTAGCTGCGGCTAACAGAGGCCCGCAGCCTTCCGCCAGCGTATCAGCCGTTGTAGGGGGAATCAGGCTTAGCTGTGAGCCTAAGTCCACCAAGAACTGCCTTCCTGATCGTGAGTCTTTGATGAATAGCAGCTTATTTCCGTTGCCAACAGCAGCAGCTGCTATTGCATGTTGGCGGGTCTGTTTCCCTGCTGTGAGAAACTGCAAGGAGGAATGCGACGTCGGGCCTTGGCACCAAAACGCTGGTGGTAGAAACAAAGGCCAGTCCTCCGGTGTCCACGGCCGGTAATGGCAGCCACTGTCGGTACTTCGGCAGGTCCCGCTGGGGCAACCTGTGTGTCGAGTTCCATCTCGGGGGCCATCGGGACCAACGCCTGCATCGTGATGGTCTTGGTGGCAGCGAGGATTCTATCTGCTTCCTCCGCCAACGTGCGGTAATCCTTCTGACGCAGGAGTGGAGAGTTGGCGAGGCCGGCCCGCACCGGAGCTGGGAGTTGTCGTAGGAACAGATGCGGGAAGAGGAATCCACCATCGTTGGAACCAAGCAGGGACAACATGCTGCTCAATACCGGAGTCAGATTGTTGTCTGTGTCTCTTACAGTATGCTGCATAGTGTTGGTACCAAGTTTGTTTTCATCTTTTATTTGTGTTTTTTTTTTTAGTGATCTAATATTACAATACTAGATTACAGCCTATGTGTATATACATGTATCCTTGTTTTTATCTTTCTTCTAATTACCCTTTGAGTGATGGTGCTGCTGTGACAAGTGAATTTCCCAACTGTGGGATCAATAAAGTCTATTCTATTCTATTCTAAGCTCCAACGCCGTGCCATCCCCCAGACCAGCGGGGGAAAGGAGACGTTCTGCCCGTTCCTTGTCGGAGAGGGAGTAGCGTCTCACCAACAGCTGCTTCAGGGCGTCGTATTTTCCGTGCACCGGGGGATTTCGGAGAATGCTCATCGCCCTTCGAGTAGACCAAGGTTCCAGCGATGCAACCACATGGTGGTACTTCGTGTCGTCAGCAGAAACCCCACGCAGGGCAAACTGCGCTTAGATGTGAACAAACCACGACAGAGGTTCATGTTGCCAAAAATCCGGGAGCTTAACGGCAACGGCCGAAGAGAACTGCATAGCCGGTGGCAGGCCATGTGGCCGGTAGCGGCGCCGGAGCAGTGGCAGCTAGCTCATCGTTAGCAGACATGTCCATTCACAGGGTCACCAATGTGGAGGAAGTCAGGGACGACACGTGAGTAGGTCTGATTACACCTTTTAATCACTCCAACTGACCAGTACTACAGAACAACACGCAAGATATATACATACAACTCACACATCACATCCTGTTCGCATCCTCTTTTCTGGGTGTGAGTGGAGCCTCCTGGTGGCCCTGGTGGCCTGCTACATGGGCATGTTTGCATTGGTATAATAGATCTACTTCCTTGGTGAATCTGATGATGCTAAAGGGCTAATAGTGGATGCAAATAATGTGCAATAAATGGAGAAAAAATTAATTCAAAGTCCATCTAGGCCTAACTCTTGGGCTGGTGTTTGTCAGCCATGTTTGACAACAAATATGGCTTCAATACTGCAAAGAAAACAACACAAGGAAAGGTGCACTGTGCATCAGTGTCTTACAGCCTGTGGATTTGTAAATACTTGCTGTGGTAATTATATACTCAGGTTCAAGACATGGTCTGTCTTTTTGGGAATTTTGTATGGCTTATGGAGGTTGTCTATACTGGTGTTAGGAAAAGGATTTATATTCTTGAAGTAATACTTCATTTTATATTTCACATCATACATTAACACCTCAACACATAGTTTTGAAGCCTAAAATCAATATTAGTCTTTATTACTGGATATTTATGGTAAATGGCCTGTTTTTGATGCAGCGCCTTCTAGAGTCCTAGAATCCCTCAAGGTGCTTTACAACACAATCAGTCATTCACCCATTCATGCACACATTCACACCCTGGTGGTGACGAGCTACATCGTACTTATAGCTGCCCTGGGGCGCACTGACAAAGACGAGGCTGCCGTACACTGGCGCCACCGGTCCCTCCGACCACAGTAGGCAAGGTGGGTTAAGTGTCTTGCCCAAGGACATAACGACAGCGACAGACTAAGCAGGGCATAAACCTGCGACCTTCCAATAAAGCTTTCTACAGTAGCTAAAAATAGATTGCCGCAAAGCACTCTGGGAAATACGGTCATACAAACAATCTACATTTTAGTATGGATTCCTATGGGTCTGAGTCGCTCCGATCTAGCTAAAATTATTTTTCCGTCTCATAAAGATTTTCAAACAGCAAGGAACTTAACGCTGCTGCTGGGGGAGGTGCTAATCGGACTCTAGACGCCCAGATTGGATGTTGGAGAGGACTTTTTATCCCTTTTCCAAAGCCGGTAAAGTCAATAGTATAACGCTGCAGACCCGGAGACGCCAGTTTCAGGCCGACACCACGTGAAACAGCTGGAAAGCTACACGGGCTAAGCTAAAGACAGAAGAAGCAAAGCAGTGGTAGTTTTTAAGTTGGACGAGCGGATTTTAACTGTGTGGAGCAGATCAAGAAAAGCATGTATATTTGTTACTTACATCTTCGTGGAGGGGAAAGTCCTACATCCGAGAATGACCAGCCGCCGGTCGTAACGACGCCCTCAGTCGTGGGGTTATCCAGGAGGAGCAGTGGAGGAGAATTATTGCAGGACGCAGCTTTGTTAACGGAGAGTTAGAGGCAGTGTTGTTAACGGAGGAGAGTTAACAAGGAGGCAGCGGTCCAGCTGAACGTCTGGGCCAAACAGCATGTCCACCCAAACGTCCACGAAAAAGGCTTTTGACCAGAGGTGAGTGGAATATAAAAAGTAGGGACACAAATGATAACCTGACAGTTAAAAAACTACCTTGAAAAAATGTTACTTGAGCACTGTGAGTAATGAACTTATTTTTATATTACTCAAGAAGGAGCTGTGATGGGAATAATGGCGTTTAAAACAACAGCGCTGCTAGCGAGGGTTAGTTTTTACTTTCACTTTCATTTGAGCTAGCGCTTCAGTTCTGGTGATCAATAATTAGCAGGGTCGCCATCAAGAAAAACTCTCTGGTATGGTTTTTTTTTTGTCAAAACAACTTCCTCTATTTTATGCCTTCATATCGATGTCAAAACGCTCTGAAACTGTATATTTTCTATTGTTAATGCGGCTTACCAGTATGACCCTTCCCAGCAGCCTTTGCGTGGTGACGTCAACTGTAGAATACCCTATTGCCACCATCGCCCTTATTTAAGATAAAATGTAGTTTGGCTTTAGCATTTGAAAGCTGCTATAACAAATTTAGAAAACATACATTTTGTTTCATTCCTGTTAACATTCTAACATATTATAGTGATAAATATATTGTGGAGATTAAAAAAAATTAATAAAGTGTTTCACTCGCATTTCTCTAAAAACCTCCGCCAATAACACGGTTCGGACTGAAAGCAATCGTTGAACCTTTTGGATGTCGGTCTTGCCAAACCGCTGCACTTCCCTGGGTCCTCCATTCATTATGCACTTGCGTATTTAGTAGTGATGGTAAACTCGATTCTTTTTACTGAATCGAGTTTGAATGAGTCACTCACCAAAATGAATCGGGTTTTCGAGTCATTTGAGTCACTGAGTCAGTTGCCCAGAGTGCAAAAATAAAATCTACATTTTCACTCAAACTTAATTTGCTCCTCTTTCTATGTAAATCCTACTGCTAAGATGAGTGATTGAAAAAAACTATCCATTTTATACACTGAAATTCACTTTTTAAAATAGTGGTGGAACTGAAATATTATATTTTTTCTGCTTATTATATTTGCAAAAAGAAAAAGGTGTAGACTGAATATGGCGTCAATCACACTATCAAAGTTCAGCTCAGGTGAAGGAGCGACTCTTCCCCTGTAACAGCCTGAGTTTCTGCAGCTGAAACCCGGGTGGGAGTAGTGAGTGATCCATACCGCGAGCTGCGTGAGTCATGACTCACGAGCTGAGCTGGGTTAGGGGTTAGTGATTCGTATGTAATTACACAAGCTTCCACTGGGGGACTCATACGAGCTGAAACTCGGTTGAGAGTAGTTTTGAGTGACCCTACCGCGAGCTACGTGAGTCATGACTCATGAGCTGAGCAAGGATAGGGGTTAGTGATTCGTATGTAATTACACGAGCTTCCACTGGGGGACTCCTATGAGCTGAAACCCGGTTGGGCAGCGTGAGACATGAATCATGAGCTGAGCCAGGTTAGCGGTACTGCGAGCCTCCACTCCAATTAGTGACTCGTTTGAGCTGAAACCCGCGAGGGAGGGGGTGAGTGACTCTGAGTGAGGCCCGCTACGGAGGAACTGAATGATTCGTTCATGCTACGATTTAGCACCGGACATTTTAAGCTAGCTTTCAGGAAGGGAGGGGGTGAGTGATTCGAACGTGCTGTTAGCAGAGCGATGCTACTGGGAACTAATGAGCTTCCAGGCCAGAGCAGGTAAGAAAATGCTTTTATTAAGAAACTGGCTGTTATTTTTTTCCACAATTTTAATGATAAGCTAGATATATCTCTACTAATGAAATTAGTTTGCTAATAGTAACAGGGACGAGTCAGTTGGGATTGTGACTCGTGATTTGTGAGTCAGTAAAGTGATTCTCGATTATTGAACGATTCGTTCATGACTCGCACATCACTAGTTCCAACCCACTTCAGGCTCAGCAGTATTTAAACCCTGGTCCCAGCAACGCTACCGCAGAGCCACAGTAAGCCGGGCCTCTGTTAGCACCAACCTGAGCTGTTAGCTTCAGCTAGCAACAGCCTTGTTGAAAGAGAGAAAAACAAGCACTCACCACTCAGTTTCCCGGATATACTGGTAATCCAGACTATAAATAAATGCTAGATAGAGCTTGTGGTATACCGTATATTATTAGTATATTAGTATATTTGAATTTCTACTAATGAAATTAGTTTGGTAACAGTAACAGGGACGAGTCAGTAAATGAGTCAGTTGGGATTGTGACTCGTGATTCGTGAGTCAGTAAAGTGATTCTCGAGTATTGAACGATTCGTTCATGACTCGCACATCACTAGTATTTAGCAACAGAACACCACTGGTGTGAGAGGTTCTCCGCTCAATAATATCAGAGGAGAAACAGCCGGCTGCTACCACTTCAACTTTAGGACAGACTACAAGAGTCCCAAAAAGAAAAACACCATTTGAAGTCATGGACAACAAAAGACATTTGGACCTAAAAAATGGTGACTGGTTCTTAGCGCTCTCTCGTTTCCTCTGACAATGCGGGTTTCCATTTCCGGTGGATGTGGAACCAGTGAAGATGACCGAGGGGAGGGGTCAGTGTTCTTTGACCATGTTTGTGTTCAAAACCTAGCTTGTTTGCAGATTCGCCATAGCAGCTTTTGAAATCTTTATTTTCCTCATTTTCATCAGTTCAATGGTACAACTTCCCAGCATTTTTCTATAAATAGGTTTGACTCATACACACAGTAATGGTTCACCTGAAAGGGAATCAAACAGTAGTACAGTTCTCATCACACAGGGTTTCCATGTGTCCTGGACAACCTGGAAAATGATAGACCAATTTTCCAGTCATGGAAAACACATGGAAAATGGGAAAATGTAAAATGTCCATGAAAATAATATCCCATCCTTGTGGATGAACGCAAACGGGTTAAACATTTTATGCATGAATGTCCGTTTTCAGCTGCCTTCAACAGGCGATATTGGGCTGTAGCGCTTGTCTGCTTTAATTTCTGCATCTAGCCGGCACAGCGCCCCACGTGACGCTACCAACCAATCAAATTGCATATTCCCTTAGAACAGTTCTGCTTCCCAGTGTTTCAATCTGTCTTTGTTGCTAGATTTACCAACATTTCAGAGCCAAGTAAAGATTTATTTCTCCAAAGAAGTGCCAAAACTGGTCACTTTCAGTTCAAGAGTGCTGCTGTATCACAGTATATCAAGTGTGAGGTTCTCCCTCTCTCTGTTGAGTGACAGAGGAGCAGTGGAGAGCTGTGGGCGTGTCGTCACTTATGCCTGCGCAAAATACATTTTTGGTTTTAGTGGAGCCGTAGCGAACATGACAACATCTAACCATGTGAAATAAGCAGTAAAGTGTAATGTGGTGTGCACAGTAAGTATAACACATAAAATATGAAAGATATGAAAAAGTTAAGGTATGAAAAGTAGGCCTAATTTATTGAGTCAATATGAGCAGTAATAGACTTTAAAATTTGTGTTGTCCTTTATAGGCAGGAGTAAGTGACGATGTGAGGAAGACAGTGCAAATTCAAAACTGAGTGGAAAGAAAAAACCCCAGTTCAGGGATTGGCTAGGAAAAGTGTCTGGAGCTGTGCATAGGGCATATTGCAAGCTCTGGAGGAAGTATTTTGATATCGGTAACATGGGCGTCTCAGCACTCAGGAGTCATGCACGGGGACAAGGCCAGCCCTAGGTGTGATAACCTGACTTGTACTGCAGCAGCTGAAAAAGTCTTGAGAATGTCCTGGAAAATCATTTCAAGAAAAGAGTGGGAACGGTGTGTAAGGTACCCCTAATCTTTTGATTGGGTCACAGCTTAATGTGTTTTAGCTGAATTTAAGATAAATGTGAAGCAGTTAATGCTTAACTCTGCATGAGCCTCCCACTGACCATAAGCCTATAAAAGCTCGTTCACAGCACCTCTCAAATACCTTCAAAGCTAGAATATAACTCTTCACTGTTGCAAGGAATCTATTTAACAGGCACCTGCAAATAATTGGGTTTGTGTGCTAATCCCTTAATGTGTAATGAGTGATTGTCACATTAAGCCCTCCATTAAATTTCAAAAACTGTTTCTGCTGTTATATTTCTGTTATAGTTTTAAAAAGCCAACATTTATGGTTGTTTGGGCTTTTTCTTACTTTTTTCACATGGAAGTTTGTATTAAATCTCAAAAAGGTTAAAAAAGAAGAAGAAAAAAAACATTTAAAGTACTTTAATGCAAATCCATGCACACAGACAGGTCTGGTCTAAGAAAGCAGCTGGCTGTAGTCCACTGGCTTTTTGGTGAGCGACATGCATCATTAACATGTTTTAAATGAAGAGTCATCCTGCCTTTTGAATCTTCAAACAGGCTGTCCATCTCACCCTCCTTAAAGCATCACACCCACTACCCGCAGTCTTTAAAGTGTTACTAAAGAAGCTTAACAGCCCATTCCAAAAAGCCTTCATGGGGCATTTGTACTCCATAAAAACACGAGAAGTACCAGTACTTCACTGGAATATACAGCAACAATTTACTGAGATGTTTACGTGGATAAGGAGGTGAGTAAAAACTATTTTTTACTAGTTTTCAAATACCGGGGCAGAAAAGGGAACTGAAAAACTTGTCACACAAACTTAAAACAGTTCAAGTGTTCGGACAAATGTTCAGTTTATGACTAAATCAGAGTTGGAATGAAAATATTTGGTAAATTTAGTCTCTTTTTCTACTGAGGTATCTTCTCTGGTCATGTGATGTTAAATGATGCTAAATGAAAAATGCTTGGCTGCTCTACACTGCCTATTATGTTGCTTATTCAGCATGCTATTGCACAAGAATGTACAGACTGCCATATTCACAAGAACAGAACTCTAAAGAAGACTGATCATTTGATGTTAATTTGTTGCTAGTGCATGTAGCAACAGCACTTTAAGCATGCTGTGGCAGAAGGCTTTTACTTTATTGTAAATAGCTATTGTATAAAGACAAATACTTACAAAGACATACATACTAATGTAGTTTTCGCTCGAAAATTTGTGAAACTTCACCGAAGCCTGGTCCATGAGCTCAACATATTTTAAATGTAAATGATAACCGTTTACATGCTGATAAATCAGATGTAGAATAGCTGGCTTCATAACCCACAATAACAAAATGCAAAAAATGGATGATTTGTTGTAGGCTTAAAAATGTGTGTGAGTTTCAAATCTGTTAGTTGCACAAGAATCCATCAGTGCAGATGGAATATTCAAATATTAGTTGACAAAACATTTCCTCATGCTACAAGATAAATTATTTTTTGCGTTAATGGATCCACAATAATCATACGGATATTCCAAGAATCAATATTAAAAAACAAACAATCAAAACAAAAACTACTGTCGCAGCAAAAACGCCAGTCTTCCGATATTTACCTACAAAAATCCAATACAAAGCACTGCATATCAAATTTAGGATTCCCGATAGCGAACATTATTCAAAGCAACACTGGTTCCGAAAAATGACAAAAGACTGAGAAAGCGCAGGCAGGCAAAGACGTGCAGTGTGTCTTTAATTTCTTGCAAGGGTATCTTAAGCAAACCACAAAGCCAAGGGTTAAAGACAAAAACACGCTTACTTCCTTTGAACAAAACGCTACGCCATTTTACCAGCTCTTTATTTTCCCACCAACCTACTTCAACTTCCTGCTCACTCAAATGCTATTCAAGGACAAGAATAAGGGAAGCGGAACAGGATAGAAAAAAACACAGAAGGATTCGTGTTTCAGACATTAAGGGAAGGTCATTGTCTGCGAGCTTACCCTGGGAGAGAAGTGGAGGGCCTGAACCTGCCAGAACCTATCCACAGCGACCGGGAGGTGGACCTGCAAGACACCAGAACAACAAAGACAGTTTGTGACAAAGCTGAGGCGCCGCAGTCTGAGAAGAGTGAAATCAAATCTGACATTTTTCATTTATTTGTAAATGCCTCCTTGGCGGCACACTCACTCGAAACGACAGTTGGGCTTTTACCAAGTTAAGGGGAGATGATGGTAGAATAGAGGGATCCTGACAGAGGTTGTAATGAGATGCCGCATTAGGGCCGCTCTCTCATCCACTTTTCCCTCTCTCGCCCAGGAGCACGCCCTTCACTTCTAATCTCTGCCACCCCGACCATTTGGAGATGGTTAACCCTGTGAAAAACTACACTAACCCTTTTTTGTGCTCTGATAAAACATTCTTTGTGGGTTTATTTTGTCCGAGATGCCTTTGATGCTACAAAAGCCTTTGTCAAAAGGATTTTAGAGCATTTAGAGCCTTGGGAAAGGTAGGATATTATTCATCATCTGCTTAAAATAAAAACAAAAGCTGACTGTGGCTATAAAACAGGAAACTGTTGTAACAGAAATTCTGTCCATTTAATAAATAACTTTAATTAAGGACACATTAAATGTAGTTTTACCTTTGAATTATTTTTAATTAGCTACATCTTATATTGTGGTTTGTACTTCTACCTCCTTTTCAAACACTTCATCCTGTTTTCTTGTTTTATATTTGAAAATTCTTATTTGTGTTGAAAAGCAAATAAAAATATGGCAAAAATATGCTTAATATAAAGAATAATAATACAAAACATTTTCCTACTTTTTAAAAAACTATATGTATTTCATGTGCACTTAACATGTGCCTAATATATAATATATATATATATATATATATATATATATATATATATATATATATATAGTGGGATGCAAAAGTTTGGGCAGACTCGTTAATCTTCATGATTCTCCTGTATAAATCGTTGGTTGTTACGATAAAAATTTTTTGTTAAATATATCATATGGGAGGTACACACAGTGATATTTGAGAAGTGAAACAAAGTTTATAGGATTTACAGAAAGTGTGCACTACAAAAAAGAAATGAACTCAATATTTAGAAGATCCTCCTTTTGCAGAAAAAACAGCCTCTAAATGCTTCCTATAGCTCAATGAGAATCTGGATTCTGGTTGAAGGTATTTTGGACCATTCTTCTTTACAAAACATCTCTAGTTCATTCAGGTTTGATGGCTTCCGAGCATGAACAGTTCTCTTGAACTCACACCACAGATTCTCAATAGTATTCAGGTTGGGAACTGAGATGGCCATTCCAGAACGTTGTACTTGTTCTTAGGGCTGGGCGATATGGCCTAAATCAGGGATTCCCAAAGTGTGGTGCGCTAGGGGGTGCGCGAGGTAAAAAGCGTAATGGCGGTGATTACACAAAAAATTTAAAATAATTAAAAAAATTACACATAAAACAATGCTGCCAATTTTCCGCAAAGCCGATGCGGCATCTGGGAGCCTAAGGTCGTTTATAAGAGCTCAGACCGTGGCAGTAATGTTGCGCAATCATGTCCGTTTTATATAAGATTACGCGATGGCGGCATAAAGGAGGTATGGGGGCAGTCTCTGCACTTCCATGTATCTTGGACATAACTTGCTTTTTATTGCGATCGACACATATACACATAGGCAGTAATCTAGTATTGTAACCTTCGATCACTAAAAAACCACAAATAGAAGATGAAAACAAACTTGGGTACCAACACTATGCAGCATACTGTAAGAGACACAGACAAACAATGTGAATCCAGTATTGCACAAGTATAGAACACATGAATATTGCATTGGTGTTATTGTGTACCAGGATGATACCAGTACAGCTTAAACTGAGGAGTTAAACACTCTTACAGCAGAGGGGATGAAGGATCTGCAATAGCGCTCAGTTTTACATCTGGGATGTCTAAGTCTACCTCTGGAGGAGCTGTCCATGATCTCCACAGTGGAATGCAGTGGGTGGGAGGGGTTTCTTAAGATGTAGGTCATCTTCCCCAGCATCCTCCTTTCACACGTCTCCTCAACAGAATCCAGTGGGCAGCCCAGAACCGAGCTAGCTTTGTTAACTAGCTTGTTCAGTCTCTTTCTGTTTCGGTCAGAGCTGCCTACACCCCAAAAGACCATATCGATTAGAGTCAGGAATTTTGATAACAATACATTTTTGATTTATCACCCAGCCATACTTGTTTCTCTGCATGAATGCCTTAGTAGATTTTGAGCAGTGTTTAGGGTTGTTGTCCTGTTGAAAGATCCAGCCCTGGTGCAGCTTCAGCTTTGTCACTGATTCCTGGACATTGGTCTCCAGAATCTGCTGATATTGAGTGGAATCCATGCATCCCTCAATTTTAACAAGATTCCCAGTCCCTGCACTGGTCACACAGCCCCACAACATGATGGAACCAACACCATATTTTACTGTAGGTAGCAGGTGTTTTTCGTGGAATGCTGTGTTATTTTTCCTCCATGCATAACGCCCCTTGTTATGCCCAAAGAACTCAATTCTAGTTTCATCAGTCCACAGTCCAAGTGTGCTTTAGTATACTTCAAGTGGCTGTTTGTGCCGTGGGCAGAGAAAAGGCTTCCTCTGCATCACTCTCGCATACAGCATCTCCTTGTGTAAAGTGTGTTGAATAGTTGAACGATGCACAGTGACTCCATCTGCAGCAATATGATGTTGTAGGTCTTTGGTGCTGGTCTGAGGGTTGACTGACTGTTCTCACCATTCATCACTTCTGTTTATCTGAGATTTTTCTTGCTCTGCCACTTCGAGCCTTAACCTGAACTGTGCCTGTGGTCTTCCATTTCCTTAATATGTTCCTAACTGTGGAAACAGACAGCTGAAATCTCTGAGACAGCTTTCTGTATCCTTCCCATGATGGTGAACAATCTTTGTTTTCAGGCCATTTGAGAGTTGTTTTGAGACCCCCATGTTGCTACTCTTCAGAGAATATTCAAAGAGGAGGGAAACTTACAATTGCCCCCCTTAAATACTCTTTTTCATAATTGGATTCACCTGTGTATGGAGGTCAAGGGCCACTGAGCTTACCAAACCAATTTTGAGTTCCAATATTTAGTTCTAAAATGGCAACAGTGCCCAAATGTATGCACCTGCCTAATTTTATTTAAACAATTATGGCACACTTTTAAATCTTATAAACCTCGTTTCATTTCTCAAATATCACTGTGTCTCCTATGAATTTCTTTATCGTAACAAACAGCGTTATTTTTTAAATCACTATTGCAACGTAAATATAATACTTTAAACTGGCTAAACTTCTAATATCTGATGTATTGGATTAGTCTAACCAGTGTGTTTTTGTCATTTAGAAAAGTAAATGCACTCAACAACTTCACTTTTAGAATGCATTTATAATGGTAATAAAGTGTAATCATTTTTACTCTGCTTCCTGGTATCACGCTTGATAAGTCACCTTTACAGGTTCCAGCTGAAGGACTGGATGACTGCATTGTCAGTTTGTGAGTTCTTTCTCAACTCAGAGCATTCCAGAATTCATGCGGACTTTAATGGCAAAATCAAGTATTTTCTATATTAGAACAGATGAACCAAATTCATTCATTACATTAAAAATTATTGGACAATTATTGATAGTAATCACAAAACAATATTTTTCTCCTTCAAACTGAGTCAAACTGGAACAATGTCCCACTGGAGTAGAGTACCAGAATAATTAACTGCTAACCTCCACAGGTATGTGTAGTGCCCTCTAAACTGTCCTCACAGATTGAAAGTGTGTGCCGTGGACTGGGCAGCATGTGAACAGTGAGTTATGTACTTCATTAAGCTGAAGTAATTTCCCTCCCAGATATCATGTCGCCTTCAAGCCTCTCAGTAATCCATCCCAGCTGCCATTGGCTAAAATTAGCTTTACCGAGCACAATTCCACACCTCGTCATAAAGGCTGTAGGTAAAGGTGTCTGGTTAAGGCCAAGTTGTACAAAGTGTCACTAAAGTATAAAGCTTTTTTGCCAATATTTAAGTAGCTATTACTGTTAAGGCTACAATCTGTAGATTTTCAGTGGCAGTGAATTCATCATCGTTACCCATTAAACTTATTTAATATTTACACAGAGGGAATTAGTCTCTTCAAAAGCATGAGTTCAAGTCTCAGAAGGATTATCTAACCCAGAAGATATTGTATTAAAATTAAATTTCTACTGCTTTCTCTTTCTATGGGAAGGTGTTAATTGGCACATTTTAAATGATGAAGCAATTCTCTCTTTTTTACTTATAGAATTAGTATAAAAACACACACAAAATAATCATACAAAGTTTTAGTGTCACAATTTGCAGGCATTTTCTTTTAGTTCAGTTTCTATTTTCATCAGCCAGAGCAGGACACTATCAAAAAGCTGCATGCTGCATTAATGGTCATAAGGATGTGGCAGAAAAGGAAAATACATTTTGGTGGGCTTAACTTGTACATGAGATTATTTAAAATGTTTGACTGGGCACACTCAAAGATCTCTACATCACATTTAATGATGGATGGGCTTCCCCCACCCTCGTACCCCACTCTCGATCATTTATAAGTGCGAAATATTGTATACAGAAATGTTTAGAAGCACACATTGTACATTTGAAATTATAATTAAAACCACTGCATTAATTGAAAAACAAATAAAAGAAAGTCAAGCAAAGTAACAATGTCAAGAAGTGGTGTTATAATACCCATCATGATGGACCTTCAAACCTTTTGCATCAGGTGAGAGAACAAAATATTCAGAAAGAAAATTAAATAATCAATCAACGTTTATTAAACAATACTTTCTAACATTTATTTTGCATCTGGTAAACTCCTCGGGCATTTCAGGTTGTCTAAAAGTGTGTTTCCATTGTCAGAACTTCAGGGAAATTTCTGGGAGGGGGGAGGTTGAATTTGCGCGTCCTAAACTCGCATTATGTCCACCAAAACGCGCATCTTGAACGCACATTTTTGGCGGACATAACGTGCATTTAGAACGCACGCTTTTTTTATCCCTTTGGTTTGCCATATTCTGCCGTAAAACGACACCCAGTCAGTACATCCTGCGGCTACCCGAAGCACAAAAAACTGTATAGCGCAGTAAACAGACGTGGGACCCCCCAACACTATCACAGGTATGAAACTGAACATAATAGATAATACTATGATGCAAAAACTTTACAAAAAAGCATTATTTTAAGGTGTAAAAGTTGCGGAATGTTGCTTTAAAGCACCGCAAATTCTGCTTATTTGCTTTTCCTTCTGTTCTGCTTCACAAGCACTTCTTCTAATTTTACTTATGCCGGTTGTTTTAGAAGATGTCTGCGCAACGTCAGATATTTTGCAGAACCTGCCTTGCTATTGTTGCTACCTCACGAGGTAACACTTCGAACCTTTATCAACACCTAAAAAAACATCACACCACCATATACAAGTGTCGCATGGCTAAAATGCCAGCCACCAGTGCTTCAACCTCTAGTAAACAAACTTCCAGCCAACAGGAATCAATGACCGAGCTGTTTGAAAGCATCACTCCTTATGAACATAATTTGAAGCGGAACGCAGAAAAAACACATGCTATAAGTATGAGTTCATAGCTAAGGATATGATGATGATGATGATGATAGTGACCAAGCCTGGGTTTGTGGCTTTGATAAGCACAATAGATAAGCGGTACAGAATTTTGTCATACACTCATTTTAGCCAGGTATAGCTTATAAGAATAATTTATGTATAATAAATCTGATATTGTTTATAATAATACATTGATTTTTTTTTGCTTGCAATAGTTGAAAAATATGAGGAAAGCCCCATGAGAAAATAATCATGAATAAAATCGCAATTGCAATACTGAAGAAAAAAAAATCACAATTAGATTATTTTCCAAAAGATCTCGTTTAGTCAGAAATGGCTTTACATTAGCCAAGCATCTCAAATGATAAAAAGAAGAAGATGCCACATCATTACCGTGAGCATCAACACCGGAAGTATTGTCAATCTTTATGCAAAGATTAACTGCAGAAACACTCAGGTAGGAATATTATTCACCACAGTCCACCTTGGAAGGATCAAAGTGACCATTCAGTACTAGGGCTGCACAATATATAGAAAATTTATCGTTATCGCAATATCAGCATGCTCAATAGGCATATCGCAAAGAACAGAAAAATATCGCAATTAATGGTCATCTCAGATTTTTGCTACACAAAATGCATTTTGTCAATCAAATGGAAGCATGAAGTTTTTGACAAATCAAATAGAGCCCTTCACTCATTTGGCCAATCGGTTGGGTTCTTATAGGTTAGATGCCTTGGTGCCTAGTTGGACGGCACTTCATTTGGATGGCTAGCTAACACCTGAGTTAGCTTAAAGAGCGTCGTAATGACTGAGGGTAAGATGTGTGTGGAAAATGTTAGCGAGAAAGAACTCATAATTCAACCAGCATGACTATTTTTTCTGAGTACTTGTGTTCAACAAACACAAGTACTTTGCAAGACATGTCAAACACTTGTGGCAACCATGAGGGGAAACACGACAAATATCTGTTGTCACCTCCAACACAACCATAAAGATCTATATACAGGGCTCTAGAAAGCTAGCGTTAGCAAACCCAAAGTCTCTGATGTTAAGACAAGTAAAAGCACAACAGCCCAGCAGATGCCCATGGGTGAAACTCCTTATGAGAAACCATCAAAGCGGTACAAAAAAATAACGGAAGTAGTCATTAAGTGCTACTTCCGTTTAGCTCTGTAAAGGTTCTACATCGTTGTCCTATTGTTTTAAATCACTCCAACATATTTTAATGATTATTGTTTACAAATATTGAAACAGATCATTCTAATTTTGTAATGTAAACTTGCATGATTTCATTTTGTTACTGTATTAATACTAATGATAGAGGATGGAGTGATGTGTCTAAAGTATACAAAAACTGCAGATTTAAGTATTTGTTAATTTATCGCAAATAATATTGATATCACAATATTAAGCACTGTTAACGCATATCGCAGGTTTTCCTAATATCGTGCAGCCCTAATTCAGTCCAAACAACACTGCCTCTGTTTTATTTTCATTGAGACACAAAAAGTTCTCAGCCATACATGCCTTGACTTCAGCCAAACAATCCATACAATTTCTGATCGGGTGGTCGCCAGTGCCATCCAAAGGTAGGTATAATTGGCAGTCATTGGCATAAGATGGAAGCCAAATCCATACTTCGCAGGATGTCACCAAGTGGCAGAATGTAAACTGAAAACAATAGGGGCCCCAGTATCGAACCCTGCGGGATCCCCACAAGGCAGATGTGAGAAGGCATAAGAAAAACCACCTATCCTCACACAAACTATCCTGTCATGGAGGTACGATCCAAACCAGCTCAAGGCCAGACCAGAAATCCCCACATAGTGCTCAAGACAATGGAGCAGCACTTCATGGTCGGTAGTGGGTGTGCTGGGTCGGTTCCACACAAAGCGGATCGCCAGAGAGCAAGTCCAAAAAAAGACCAGTCAGCTGAGCACGGAAAAGGCACAGATTACCCAGATGTGAACACAACTTACCAGGGTGGACCGTGCCAACCCAGATGTGAAAGCGCCATTAAACTCATCCACTTGAGGTAGGACATCTCTTCTGACCCAGAATTGGCAATCCATCCTTTTCCAGTTAAGAAACATTGCCACAGATTTGGAGGTGCTGGTCTTCATCCCAGCCACTTCACACTTGGAGGCAAACCTCCCCAGCTAAAAGGACCACATCATCTGCAAAAAATAGAGGCTCTGACCAACTCTGACACTCTCCACCCCATGGCTGTGACTAGAAATTCTGTCCATAAAGACAATGAACAGAACCAGTGACAAAAGGCAGCCCTGATGGAGTCCAACCCTCACTGGGTACAGGTCCGACTCTGGACTAGACTAGGGCTGCACAATTAATCGAATTTTCTACAGTAGCTAAAAATAGATTGTAACGTAATGTCGCAAAGCACTCTGGGACGCAGGGTCATACAAGTAAGCTAGCAGTTATAATGGATTCCTATGGGTCTGAGTTGCTCTGATCTGGCTAAAGTTGTTTTTTCGTCTTCTAAAGATTTTCAAACAGCAAGGAACTAAGCGCTGCTGCTGGGGGAAGTGCTAATCGGACTCTAGATGCCCAGATTGGATGTCGGAGAGAACTTTTTATTCCTTTTCCAAAGCCGGTAAAGTCCGCGACCACATGAAACAGCTGGAACGCGACACGGGCCAAGCTAAAGACAGAAGAAGCAAAGTGGTGGTAGTTTTTATGTGGATGAGCAGATTTTAACTGTGTGGAGCAGATCAAGAAAAGCACGTATTTGTTCCTTACATTTTCCCAGAGGGAAAGGTCCTACATCCTGGAATGACCAGCCATTGGTCCTAGCGACGCTCTCAGTCATGGAGATATCCAGGAGGAGCAGTAGTGGAGGGGAATTATGCAGGAGGCAGCGATGTTAACGGACAGTTAACCAGGACGCAGCATTGTTAACGGAGAGTTAGAGGCAGCGGTCCAGCTGAACGTCTTGTCTAAGCAGCATGTCCACCCAAACGTCCACGAAAAAGGCTTTTGACCAGAGGTGGGTGGAATATAAAAAGTAGGGACACAAATGATAACCTGACAGTTAAAAAACTACCTTGAGAAAATGTTACTTGAGCATTGTGAGTAATGAACTTATTTTTACATTACTCAAGAAGGCACAGTGATGAGAATAACGGCGTTTAAAACAGCGCTAAAGGGAGTTAGTTTTACTTTCACTTTCATT
Source organism: Aphyosemion australe (assembly GCA_006937985.1). Taxonomy (NCBI): domain Eukaryota; kingdom Metazoa; phylum Chordata; class Actinopteri; order Cyprinodontiformes; family Nothobranchiidae; genus Aphyosemion; species Aphyosemion australe. Next base: position 26,045 of record SSNS01001217.1, read on the forward strand.
TGAGCTAGCGCTTCAGTTCTGGTGATCGATAATTTGCAGGGTCGCCGTCAAGACAAGCTCTCTGGTATGTTTTTCTCCGTCAAAAAAACTTTCTCCATTTTATGCCTTCACATCGATGTCAAAGCGCTCTGAAAATGTATATTTTCTATTGTCAAATGCGGCTTGTAAGTATGACCCTACCCAGAAGCCTTTGCGTGGTGACGTCAACTGTAGAATACCCTATTACGATTTGGGTTTTGAACGATTATAAAAACAAAACGAGTCGATTTGCTCCTCCCTCCTGTGCTACTCCGAGTTGCAAATCAAGCGCACCTTCCACGCACCGTTGTCAACTTAGCAACTTTGTCGCTATTTCTAACAACATTTCAGACCCCCTTCTTGACTTTTTATCCTAAAAGCAACTAGTGAACAACTTAGCAATATTTCTGATAACTCTTAGCTACTTTCTGGATAACTTTGTCATCGACATTCCCTGCAGGTTAGCAAAACATTAGGAATGGGAATGAAGTGCGCATGTGCTGTATGATACGTCGACTGACTAAACCTTTCTCTGTGGATCTCACTCGCTAAAAAACTGTTGTTTTACAAGCTAAATACATTTAACACACAGCGAGCCGTCTCTTAAGTGGATTTAGTATGTTTTATCAGGGCTGCAGTGCAAACTCAGGAGCGTGAGACACGCATTTGACTGTCTTCGTGTGCGCTTTACACTCAGGCTGAAAATAATAGTTCATCTCTCTGAGCATCACGTTGCATCATGCCGCTGTATACACACACACACACTACGGCTCCGCTGACAAGACTAAATAATTATTATGCTGCAGGACGTTGTGGAAGTTCACTACAACATATATGTTTAAATTTATTTTTATATTACAGATGTTTGCACGGTATAGCTCTCTTTTTGTCAGTATTTGCAATCATAACAGTATTTTTTTTTTATCAAATTAGGTCTGTATTTGGTGGGCTTAAGTTAAACTTCAGCCTTTACCCTTTGGGTTATAAACTATGAGGAATTGTGTTGGCTCTTTTACACGAGGAATCAGGATTTGTGTGTGTGTGTGCGCGTGAGATTATCTTGTTTCTGTCCTTTTTTCATTTATTTTTCTTTTCCTCTGGTTGTGCCCTGTGCAATTTTATGACCGAATGAATAATAAATAAAACCAACGTTAATTAAATATCGTCATAAATAATCGAGATTTCAATTTCAGTCAAAATAATTGTGATTATCATTTTTGCCATAATCGTGCAGCCCTAGACCAGACTCACACTCCCTTTGCAAAGCAACTGAGTGGCCCTTAACACAGGGCCATTCACCCAACACTCCTTGAGTGCCCCCCCACAGGAAGCCCCTGGGGACATGGCCATGAGCCTTCTCCAGGACCCTAAAACACATGTGGACTGGTTGGGCAAACTCTAATGCCCACTTTAGCACCCTAGCAAGGGTAAAGAAGGCAAAGATAAAGAAAAAGAATGGGAAGTTGGCTCCCTGGTTTAATTCTGAACTGCGTACTTTAAAACAGAACTCTAGAAAATTGGAGAGAACATGGCACTCTACACACCAGGAGGAGTCCCACTTATCCTGGAAAAATAGTCTAGTACTTTATAAAAAAAAATAAGCTTCGACCAGCAAGAACCACATATTTTTTGTCACTAATTGAGGAGAATAATAATAATGCTAAATTTCTTTTCAGTGCAGTTGCCAAACTTACACAGAATCATAGCTCTGAGCCATCTATTCCCTTAGCTAGGGATGTCCTATTCCGATATTGATATCGCAGTAATATCGGCCCAAAAACACTATATCGGATTATATCGGACTACATCAAAAATCTTCAATATAAGCAGTCCGTTCCGCTTTAAATTCCGTTCCAGCAATTCCAGCCCACGTGATCAGAACAGCATGTGCTAGCAAGGAACAAGAGCAATATCGGCCGTGCGGCACTATTTTTTGTTGAAGTCCGAAAAAGACAGCGTGGTTCAGTGCAACACTTATGCACAAGTTTCCTGTGGTGTAACAGAACCAGGAATGCTTAATATGTCCAACCTCATCGCACATTTGAAGCAGCATCACAAAACACCGCATGAGGATTTTTGCAAGACCACTGAGGTGAAGAAACAATCCTCTAACTACTTCAAACAACCAACGCTGCCTGAAACACTTGCTTGACAAATTCCCCAGAGATAGCAAAAAGGCATCAACCATAACAGTTGTTTTGGGAGTTAAAGGAGATCAGAAGATCCTTAGATGCAGCAGATGGACATGGAGACTGGTTTTCTTCCACAAGCATTACATTTTTTCTGCACTAGCACTTAAGGCTGCGAATGCTATCAATAAACCAAAGAGTAGAGTTCATTGCAGGAACTGATCTGGTTAGACGGGACATATGTTCAGAATGGAGAGGCAGTGCTCATTAAAGTGAGTAGTTAAAGAATCAGGGTCAATGTCAGAGGATAAAGGTGGATTGAAAGCAGCAGAAAATTTGCTAGCTGTGCTCTCATTAAGAAAACAAGAACTAACCAAGTGGCAAGCAGGAGGTGAGGAACGCAGAAACTGACAAGTTGAAGAAAATGCAATGATGATCCAAAATATAAATGTCCTTGGGACAAACATATTTAAACCCAGGGTAAAAACAAGGTCCAGAGTATGTCCTCTAGTATTTAAACCCTTTGTTTGTGCTCGTCTGTGTCAGATCCTCGTCTTGTCTTCTCGTCATGTCATTCTATCTGCCATTATTCAAATGAATCAGTTCTTTGTTTTTTTTACCTGCAAACCTGCATCCTGTGCCTGCTCTCCTGCATTTAGGTCTGAACTAAGGATGCAACGGTCCACTTTCCCCACGGTCCGGTCCGTACCTCGGTTTTTGGGTCACGGTTTCGGTCCACTTTGAATTGTAGAAAAGCTTTAAAAAATCTGAAATTTCCAAACTTTATTTTATTCACAATAATATAAGTTTTCAGATGTATTACTTGTAGTCCAGTGTATAATAATATGTTCAGAGACCAACAGAAATGTCACTTTTAAAATGCCTTTTCAATGTGGTGTCAGTGAGAGGCTAGGGCGACCGAAGCAGGACCGGGAGGGACGCGTAATTTGGAATTGTAGGATGTCCAAGGAAGGTCCCGACTCAGGAGTGTGTTGTGTGAGGGGTTGTGGTTGTGGCGTCAAATAAAGTGAGCCTCTGAGTTCACCGTTTTCTCTCCTCGTCTTTATATTCAAATGCAAACCAGAAATGTTCCCACACGGAAGGTTTGTTTGAAGACAGTGCGTCGCATGTCGCCGTGGCTAAGTTTCTCTCTGTAGCGCTTGTTTTGCTCAAACTTTCAGCTAAGTGGGGTGGGTCAAACCTGTGACTGGATATTTACTCGCGGGTAGGGAGGGGGTCTGCTGTGAGCAGCTTCAGACGAGACTAGTGCAGGCACACGGAATGAAATTCATCTGCCTGGACAGACAAACGCACCCTGGTGCTGTGTAAAGCATGAAATAAAAGGACCACCGCGAAAATAATGGCAAAACCGAAGTCCCGCAGTACACGAGGGTAGATTGTCCCGTGCAGGGAGGACCGAACGGTCCGGGATTTTACGGCGTACCGTTGCATCCCTAGTCTGAACAACTTCACATCATGACAAAAATAGTCTTAAAATAGCCTGTAACTATGAAATAATGTGATACTAAGTGGAAATGTTTAATTAGCATTTTTTTTTTTCAAAACCCTTACTTTCAACTTGGTGCTTTTACAATTTGACAAAGTGGGTGAAAAAGGAGAAGAGCACACTGTGTTCCCTTCTCAATACAATTTGAATAAACAATGTAAACTTATAAAAATGAACGTTTGGGCAGCTTGACATCATTGTAACTGTGAGATGTGTTTTTTAAAATATTTTCTGAAGCACAAGAAAGAAAACAAAAAGCTTTAACTTGTGTTTACAGACTCACTCTAGTTCCCTAAATTCTAACTTTCTTTAGGATACATTAAAACAGAGTTTGTGTTTTAAACATATAGAATGACTTTGTGAGACTTTAAGGGAAAGGTAAATAAGAACCCAAAGATCACTGTGGCTGAGCTCCAGAGATGCAGTTAGGAGATGAGAAAAAGTTGTAGAAGGTCAACCATCACTGCAGCCCTCCACCAGTCAGGGCGTTATGGCAGAGTGACTCGTTGGAAGCCTCTTCTCAGTGCAAGACACATGAAAGCCTGCATGGAGTTTGCTAAAAGACACCTGAAGGACCCTGAGATGGTGAGAAATAAGATTTTCTGGTCTGATGAGACCAAGATGGAACTTTTTGGTTTTAATTCTAAGCGGGATGTGTGGAGAAAACCAGGCACTGCTCATCACTTGTCCAATACAGTCCCCACAGTGAAGCATGGCAGTGGCATCATCATGGTGTGGCGGTGTTTTTCAGCTGCAGGGACAGGACGACTGGTTGCAATCAAGGGAACAATAGCCCCGTTTCCTTTATCGGAACTTCAGGGTAAATTGACCAGAAGTTCCCGACGTGCGCTTGTCTCCACTTGACCGGGCCGGCCGAACGGCCGTTTTCTGGGCCGTTTTCCGGAAACCTACTGAATACCTGATCAGGGGTAGGTACTCGGAACGGCCCGATGGAGTCGCTGAGCGGAACCTTCGGTTAACTCACGCTGATTGGTTGTAACTCCGTAGGAAATTACATCAGCAGTCAACGTTCTCCAAAACAACCGGCAGTAATAAAATTAGAAGAGTTGCTAGTGAAGCAGAATGGAAGCGAACGGAATAAGCGTAGTGTTTAAAATTAAACTCCAGACACCGGAACACAAGGCGGAATTTCCCCACAGCTGTTACTAAACTCCGCACCAGAAAACACTGAGGAATTCCCCCACTGTTAAACTCCGCACCGGAAAACACCTTGGAATTTCCCCACATCGCTTTAATTTGCGGGGCTTTGTTGTCTCACAGAGTGCTGTAAAAACTGAGCTTCTGGTCATTGAACGCCACATTTTACATCACGCAGCTGCTCTCGTCCTCTGAATGGATTAAATTATGATAAACTTCAACAGAATAAATACTTTTAATGTTATTATTGTTACTGTGGACGCTTTCTGGCGCTGATCAGTGACATCACTCACTGCCGAAGCAGTCGCGATATGCTGACGTTTGTGCAAAGTCCTGAAAGAGCTGAATTTGAATGGAGACAGAACAGCTGAGAGGACTGGGACATTTGAATCTCCCGGTCTTTTCCCCGTCCCAGGATTTACCCTGAAGTTCTGATAAAGGAAATGAGCCTAATGAATGTGGCCAAGTACAGGGATATTACGGTGGCCCTGAAGTGCAAACCACACCAACAAATCACTAAACACAACAACAAATTGAGAAATACAAACAAATTCAGAAACACAACAGCAAAAGTGAGAATCACAAAAACAAAATTAAGAATCACAAACACAAAAGTGAAATCACAAAAACAAGTTACAAATCACAAACACAAAAGTGAAATCGCAAAAACAAATTATGAATCACAAACACAAAAGTGAAATCGCAAAAACAAATTACGAATCACAAACACAAAAGTGAAATCGCAAAAACAAATTACGAATCACAAAAGCAAATTGAGAAGCACAATTACATTAACAAAACCGAAAAGGGTAGGTACCAGTCAGCAACAGGAGACCATCACTGATTGGACGACTGAGCTGTTTGTCTTTGGAACCGGAAGTTACTCTGCCTGTAGCGCATTTCGTTTGAAGAACGATGGGATGCTTTGTCCTAACTGTGGGAAAAGCTCGTTGAGGAGTCACCGAACTTTTGCAGCGGCAAGAGGCTTTATGACGCATCTATCATCAGATATATAATAAAAGGTTCAAGTTACTTATGGATGTATTAGCCTAGCTTTAGCTGTTTCCAGACCATAGCAGAGCAGAGGGTTGTTCCATGAAGCGAGCTCAGAACATCGAGGCTCATTTGAAAATGCATGCAGCTGTCATAATGACAGTAGTGAAGGTTTGGGGGCTTTTCTAGTGTTAACAAGAATATTACAGCAGGGTCGCTATATTTATGGAAAACTAATATGCATTACTTTGTTTTGACATCCATGTAGCATGTTTTAAATGGGACCAAAATGTAATGGGAGATCTTTTTTTTCAAACACTATAAAATGTCTAAGAACAAAGCTAAATTGATTCTTAAATATTATTACCAGGTCTCAGTTTTAGATGAACTTGTTTGGAGACCTATGAGACTCTGGAAACTTCAATGGAAGCCACGAACACCAATACTTGCTGAGATTCTGCTTCTGCTGGATTCTACAGAAAGACCTGGATTGTTTTTGCGATTTCACTTATGTGTTTGTGATTCGTAATTTGTTTTTGTGATTTCACTTTTGTGTTTGTGATTCGTAATTTGTTTTTGCGATTTCACTTTTGTGTTTGTGATTCATAACTTGTTTTTGCGATTTCAATTTTGTGTTTGTGATTCCTAATTTGTTTTTGTGATTTCACTTTTGTGTTTGTGATTCTTAATTTTATTGCTGTGATTCTCAAGTTTGCTGTTGTGTTTCTGAATTTGTTTGTGTTTCTCAATTTGTTGTTGTGTTTAGTGATTTGTTAGTGTGGTTTGCACTTCAGGGCCACCGTAGATATCCTGGACAAGTTAAAGTTAAAGTCCCACTAGTTGTCACACACACTGGTGTGTGTGAAATTTGTTCTCCGCATTTGACCCATCCCCTGGGGGAGCGGTGAGCTGCAGACACAGCCGCGCTCGGGAACCATTTGGTGGTTTAACCCCCCAATCCAACCCCTTAATGCTGAGTGTCAAGCAGGGAGGCATTGGGTCCCATTTTTTCAAAGTCTTTGGTATGACCCGACCGGGATTTGAACCCCGATCTCCCAGTCTCAGGGCGGACACTCAAACCACTAGGCCACTGAGCTGGACAAGAACCTTCTCCAGAGTGCTCAGGACCTCAGACTGGGCCAGAGGTTTACCTTCCAACATGATAATGACCCTAAGCACACAGCTAAAACAATGAAGAAGTAGGTTCACGGCAACTCAGCCAGAGCCCTGACTTAAACCCAATTGAACATCTCTGGAGAGACCTAAAAATGGCTGTCCACCAACGTTCACCATCCAACCTGACAGAACTGGAGAGGATCTGCAAGGAGGAATGGCAGAGGATCCCCAAATCCAGGTGTCAGAAATTTATTGCATCTTTACAAAGAAGACTCGTGGCTGTATTAGCTCAAAAAAACTTAATATTCAAAGTTAATGCTTCTCAAATGATGATTTCAGAAAAGTAAAGTATACATGCAATGACTGGAAAGGTCTTTTTTAAACAAGGAAAAAAATACAAAAGGTTAAAGTGAAATTCCACCCAAAATTGAAATTTTGTATGTTGATATATTTGCCAGAGTTAAATGAGTGGGGAAAAAAACAATTTTTAACCAGCCCAGTCATTCTCCTGAACTCTTTTTGCTTTAGATTAGCATAAAACATAGTAAGTGAATGGTTCTGATTGTCATTGTGAGTAAAAAAAAGTCCTTAAAGGTTCCATATCATGCCATTTTAAAACTTTGAGAGCAAATGTAGGCACAGTATATGATAAAATATTACCGTTGGCACTATTGATGTGTCATTTATCTCAAATACATATTATTTTCATCAGCCTGAATTTATACCTGAAATGTTTCCTTTCAGCAAAGCTCTCCCCACGCCTGCTATGACAAAACGTGCCTACAACAGCATCTTAGGAGAACCTGCTATTAGTGTTGTCAAAAGAACCGGTACTTCGGTACCGACCCAGTACTACAAAATTGTAAACGTCAAGGTACCAAGATTTCGTAGGTACCGGTAGTACAGAGGACCCGTCTAAACCCGGATCCTTAATGCTCATGATTCGCGCATTTACTGGGGGCGTGCAGTTACTTCTAAAGCAACGCCGCAGAACGCAGAGTGACGGCGAGCAGTGGACCAGCTGATGTGGTAAATAAAGTTCATTCACGGAGAACCCCCGCCCTGACGGAGCGCCCCCCCGCGGTGATCAGTGACGTAGGAGGCGGATTTAATGCAACATGACCGTTCAGACTAGTCGCTTTCAAAAAATTTGCATATGTGTCAGAATCAGTACTACATAGAGTGTGGTGTGAATACACCATCGTCTTTATTAACTATGTAAATCTCCTATACGTTTAATTAGGGTAACAAACAAACAGGATGACATAAAGGCGTTGACTGCTCACAGACCGGAGTTTTTCTTTTTTAATGATTGTAATGTGTATCCAAAAGATGAAAAACAATGTATGGCACTCTGGTCCTCTACTGTTCTCTTTATATTTGCTTCCTCTGGGTGTTATTTTTAGGAAATATGGTCTGGCCTTTCATTGTTATGCGGACGATTGTCAAGTTTATGCTCCGGTTAGAGGGGTGGCGGGCATCCTACAGTGTTTGGAGGAGGTGAAAGTGTGGATGGCCTCTAATTTTTTGAGCATAAATGAGGGCAAGACTGAAATTATCTTTTTTAAACCTAGTGGGTCATCGGCTGTGTCTCCTCCTCTTTTGGATGAATTCTTGCCTTGTCCCAAAGATGTCATCTCTAATCTGGGGGTCAAGGTAGACTCAGAGCTGAAATTTGATAAGCAAATAAATGGGGTGGTAAAATCCTGCTTTTTCCAGTTAAGGAAGCTGGCTAAAGTTAAGTCTGTATTAATGAAGAGGGACATGGAAAGACTCATTCACGCTTTTATTACCTCAAGAATGGATTACTGTAATGGTCTATACGTTGGGGTGAGTCAAGGTTGTCTCTCAAGACTGCAGTTGGTGCAGAATGCTGCTGCACGTTTTCTAACTGGCACCCGTAGGTGTGATCATATCACCCCTGTGCTAGCTTCTCTTCACTGGATTCCAGTTGTTTTTAGAATTAAGTTTAAGATTCTTGTGCTGACCTATAAATCTATGAATGGGTTGGCACCTGCATACCTCTCCGACATTCTCCTGCCATATGAACCACCACGTCTGCTGAGGTCGGCTGACCAGCAGAAGTTGGTGGTTCCGAAGACGAGGTTGAGGCGGAGAGGTGATAGGTCTTTTGCTGTGGCGGCTCCAAGCCTTTGGAATCAGCTGCCGGGCAATATTAGGCAAGCTTCCTCGCTTGGAGTTTTTAAAACCCTTCTTAAGACGCACTTCTATGCACTCGCGTTTAACACAACCTGATTGTTGTACATCTGCTCGTTTTTTTAAAAAATTTTTTTAATTTTTTTAAATGTTTTTATTTTTCAATTTTTATTTTTTTTTTAGGCTATATTTTATTGTGATGTGTTTTTAATGTTTTATTGATGTTTGTTATATTTTTTATTGTACAGCACTTTGGTCGACAGTGTTGTGTAGAAAGTGCTATAGAAATAAAATTGGATTGGATTGGATTGGATTGGCACATTCAGTGTTTATGTCCTAAAATCAGTTTGTCAAAAAAGCTGTTCTAACTAGATGTTCTAGTCTGGATAACTAGCAGGTTTACAAAAAATATATGAACAAAAACACATTTTGATTAAATAAAAGTGCATTAAAAACATGTTATGATAGTAGTACAATAGTAATTCAGTTCATTTTTACTTATATACAGCACTGATTGTCCTATCGGTGGGTTTAAATCCCCAGTTCTGTGCTTCTCAGTCGGGTCTTTGGGCAATACACTTCACTGCCTTGCCTGGTAATGGTGGTCAGAGGGCCAGGTGGTGCCAATTTAGTAGCAACCTTGGGTGTTTCTCAATCTCAAGGAACCTCACCTTGCCTTGCCTGCCAAGGCACTGCCTTGCCAGGCCAGACACCTTGCTTACAAGGACACTGTCCTTCCTTGGTCAAAGAAAACGGTTAAATGAAACAGACTTGTCCCACGTGACAGCGGCCGACCAGAGCCCGCCCTCTGCTTATGCGCCCTGTTGATGTCCCTCCCATCATATTAATGTTAAGTTTTAATATTGAGCCTTTTACTTTTTTAATTGTGTATCTATTGGTTAAATCAAATGTGTAAGTGAGTTAGTACCTGTTAGCCACCAAGGCTGCAACTACTAAGCAACTAACCAACCATAGATAACTGGTTTGGATGTAAATAAACATTTTACATATAAGACCAATTCTAGTGTTTTCAACAAGGATGTTGGTGACACCGAGTTAAACCACACATGAAGACCCTGGAGTTTAGTTGCAGCAAGTTTAATTGCCTTCATGAAGATATATGGTGAAAACTGTAATAACAGAAAATAACGGCAGTAACAGAAAATTGCTCATCTCAATATACAGAATGATGTATACACAAATAAAGTGCATCAAACTAATCAAAAACATTTAAACTAACAATTACTGTTAGTATTCACAGCTATTTATAAGTATAAATCATTAAATAATGGAACTTACAGCATTCCTGCCTGATAATTCAGCATAGATGGCATCTCATTGCGTTTCTTTAGCGTTTCTGTAGGGTTTCTATGGAAACTAACAAACAACGTGAAACCGGAAGTGCATATCCGAAACCGGAAGTAGATTTTAACGCTATATTTTTTAACTAAAACTTAAATAAATCATGAACTATTCACGTAAATAACTCGTAATCTTTTTTAACAACATACTACACATTTTAAAACTATTTTTAACCATCTAAACTTATTTATTTAGAGAAGTGCCTGGAGGGCAACACACTCCCCGCCTGGCCTAGCGAGGCCACTATACTGAACAAACATTATACATTTAGTCCTTTGCCATGAGAAGAATAACTTCTGTGACCGGTCGCATAAAAGTCTTTATACAGCCTTGATCCCATGCCTTTACTTCAATCCTTCGTACTCGATTGTCCTTTCCTGGGAATGTAGCAGAGATCCTTGCCATGGGCCAGCTGTTACGTGTGACTTGCTTGTCCTTAAGCAGAACTAAGTCACCAACTTGGAGGTTTCTTTGAGGTACAGTCCATTTCTGCCGTTGTTGTAATGTGGGCAAATACTCTCGCCTCCAGCGTGTCCAGAACTGGTTAGAAAGAGCTTGGACCTGTCTCCATTGCTTGGTGTAAAGGTCTTTGTTAAGGAAGTCTCCAGGCGGAGGTAAAAGGCAAGATTTCTGCGTAAGGATCATTGAGGGGGATAAGATAAAGGGGTTCTCTGGATCAGAGGACACTGGGAGGAGTGGTCTCGCATTTATTATGGCTGAAATTTCGGTCATGAATGTAGATAACACTTCATGAGTCAGTTGTACCTTATTTTCCAGTAGCATTGAATCCAGGATTCTGCGGGCAATTCCGATCATACGTTCCCAAGAGCCTCCCATGTGGGAGGCATGTGGCGGATTAAATTTCCAGCTGCAACCTTGGTCTATTAGGTACTTTTGCATCGATGTGTCCATTCCCAGTTCTTTTGAAGCTCCAATAAAATTGGTTCCACAATCAGATAGTATTTGTTTGGCGGGGCCTCTCAATGCAAAGAAGCGACGAAGGGCGTTAATGCAGCTGGATGTATCTAGAGATTCGATTACTTGGAGTGATAAGAAGCCTGCAGACGTGTCTATTTCAGCTCCCTACTCTTTGTGCCTTAATTCCTCTAAAACCTGTTTTTTTTTTTTTTTCTGTGACTGATTGCTGGATTCTGTGGATTTTGTTGGACCTTCATGATTTCTATGTTTCTGGAGATTTTTCCTTTTTCTTGGATTTCTTGGACTTTTAGTTGGACTACAAATCTTTCGGATTCGACAGAGGCGGCTCAGTTACAGCGTAAGCTTTCTGCAACCTTGAAGCTATTTTGAATGTCTGTCCTCTCCCCGCTTCTGCCCCACAATGATCCGTTTATGCTTTTTAAAGCAAATAAAAAGATTGAGAACCTTAAAGAGGATATACAGCGACTCTCTGCTGAACTACAGAAGAAAGAAATGCTGCTGGATAGTTTTAGAAAACGTATCCCTAAAC
>SSNS01001218.1:9684-20826 GCA_006937985.1 Aphyosemion australe
GTGCTCCAGACAAGCTGGTTCTCAAAGTCAGAGACTCTCTTGGTCAGCTTGCTTCTCACACCAAACCCTCTGTCAGGAATCTTGGTGTGACCTTTGACCCAGCTCTCACCCTGGGTTCTCATGTCAGTTCTCTTGTTGGCTCTTCCTTCTTCCATCTCAGGAACATTGCTAAGCTGAGTCCCATTCTGTCCCGCTCTGAACTGGAGATTGTTCTCCACACCTTCATCTCCTCACGCTTAGACTACTGCAACTGGCTTTTCTCTTGTGTGAGCAGAACCTCCCTGAACCGTCTACAGGTGGTCCAGAATGCCTGTGCTAGGCTGCTGACCAAGTCCTCCAAACACACCCACGTCACCCCGCTCCTCTTCCAGCTTCACTGGCTGCCGGTTAACTTCAGGGTTCATTTCCAGATCCTGGTTCTGGTTTTTAGGGCCTTACATGGACAAGCACCATCATACATTGGTGATCTTCTCAGTGCCTACACCCCCAGCAGGTCCCTGAGGTCCAGTGATCAAAGCCTACTGGTTGTGCAGCACCAGGCTAAAGACCAAAGGTGACAGATCATTTGCTGCTGTGGCCCCCAGACTCTGGAACTCTCTCTTCTTCTTCTTCTTCTTCTTCTTCTTCTTCTTCTTCTTCTTCTTCTTCTTCTTCTTCTTCTTCTTCACACCACAGCCTACCTGAGTATTGTTGCTGACCATGTCCATCCCTTTATGGCCACATGGACCCATCATTTGATGCTACTTCTAGCAGGATCATGCACCATGTCACAAAGTTCAGATCATCCCTACCTGGTTTCTAGAACATGACCATGAGTTCACTGGACTCCAACGGCTTCCACAGTCACCAGAGCTCAGTCCAGTCCAGAACCTGTGGGATGTGGTGGAACGAGAGCTTCTCATCATAGATGGAGTTGATGCTGTCGTGTCAGGATGGACCAGAACCTCTGAAGAACAGAACCTCTGAGGAATGTTTACAACAGCTTGATGGATCCATGACACCAAAAATTAAGGGGGTGAAAATGTTTAGATTTTTTTATCGACATTTTATCATTTATCATCTAGAAAATGTTGCTTCCAACTTCTTGCATTTAGACTTTTTATTACACTAACTCTTCTTTTACAGCTCATACTGGCAGCGAGTTTGTTATTAGAAACAAAACAACATGTTTACCTTGTAAAAGTGTTCTGGTAATTTCAGTCTTTATTATCCTGCTTACTTAATGTGCCCATTAACCACTGGAGTGGAAATAAAAAGATTTCATTGAGAGCAACGCGTCTGCAGCTGAAACTGCAGTGTTCATGTTTTCAGGTCAGAGGGAAAAACGGACTAAGAAGCTGTGTTGAGATTAAAGCCCCCCCCCCCCCCCAAAAAAAAAAAAAAAAAAAAAAAAAATCTAAATATTACTTCTAGATGAAAGATGGAATATGTTGACTTCTTCTGTAGCAGCAGCGTCCACAGAGGAAGTCAGACATCTTCTTATCCTTCACAATAAGAGTCTCAAACACACACGTACCTCAAAACATCTGAAGCTTATAAAATGGTTTATTAGTCATGTTCTCTCTGAGTTTTACAGTAAACAGTATTAAAAATAAACTGTTTTTATTATTCCCTTTTTGGGCCCCCCTCTAAAGTCAGGCCTGGAGTTGAGGTACGTTGGCGAGCACCTGGTGGCCGGGCTTTCACCCATGTAGCCCAAAGAGGAAACATGAGTCCCCCTTCCCATGGGCTCACCACCCATAGGAGGGGTCAAAGGGTGCAGTGCGAGATGGACAGTAGCCGAGAACCTTGGCGGTCTGATCCTCGGCTACAGAAGCTGGCTCTTGGCACGTGAAATGTCATGTCACCTCATGGCTCGGACTCACCTCATTGCTCGGGCTCTGGAACCAGTTTCCTCGAGAGGGGTTGGACACTCTTCCACTCTGGAGTTGCCCCAAGTTGGTTAGGGCCCCCAGACTATTACTGTTTATGAAAGAAATGCAGTAAGCTTGCTGGCCCACCCCCTCCCCCAACAAAACACGGGTTCTCACCTTTTTCACCCATGACCCGTTTTCATGCCTGATTTTATATATATATCTATATCCATCCATCCATTTTCTGTAACCGCTTATCCGAGCACGGTCGCAGGGGCTGGTGCCTATCTACAGCAGACATCGGGCAAACAGGCGGGGTACACCCTGGACAGGTTGCCAGTCCATCGCAGGGCAACACAGAGACACACAGGACAAACAACCACACACACACAACTAAGGACAATTTGGAGAGACCAATCAACCTGACAGTCATGTTTTTGGACTGTGGGAGGAAGCCGGAGTACCCGGAGAGAACCCACGCATGCACAGGGAGAACATGCAAACTCCATGCAGAAAGACCCCAGGATGTGAATCCAGAACCTTCTTGCTGCAAGGCAACTGCGCTAACCACTGCGCCACTGTGCAGCCCATATATTTATATAAATATAAATTTTCATTTATTTTTTATTTAGTCTGCAGTTTGCACTTTCTTTATGTTTGTTACTATGGGATGGTGGAGGGATTTTTGCTAATGTAAACATTACCATACATGCAGGATACATAAACAGGTTTGCACTGTACCAAAGTTATTTGTTTCATTAAATGTTAGTGCAATCATAAACAGTGTATCGATTAGGAGTGTAACAATTCAGTCAAACCACAATTCGATTTGATTGCCGATTTTAAGTTCACGATTCCGATTTTTTACGATTTTTCACAACAAAATGAATTTCAGTTATTTTATGGCAAAATAAATTATTTTTTACAATTGCCCTTTAGTCTTTGTATCAAATTGTAACTTTCTATTTTCTTACTAACAAAACGTTTATTTATTTATTTATTTTATTTATTCTTTATTTAACCAGGAAGGTCCCATTGAGATTAAAAACCTCATTTTCAAGGGAGTCCTGGCCAAGAGGCAGCAAAAGTTACAGTTACAACATTTTTCAGTTACACAGACATGCTATGTACAGAATTACAGAAGGCAGTTACAACACAGGGAATCTGTCTCAAGGGCTCTCAGTCTGGTTTTAAATGTATTCAAGGAGATGAGCTCGGTTAACTTAACACTGAACAAAGTAATAGAGGTAATTATAGATATGGAAATGATCACAAATCTTTTTATGCTCAAAAAAGGTTTTATTTATTTTGAATGTCATCTGTATGTATGTCTCTGGCAGGCTGTTGTGAATCGATTTTCTTTTTTTTCTACGATAGATATTTAAATGTGCCCCAAAATGCCTTGAAACGGTCCTGGCACCAATCAGGGGTGGGCATACTTGTTGCGCCACATCTTGGTGGCAGAAGCAAAAACCCAGGAAGTGATTCAAATAAAATTAAGAAAACTGAAACAGTGGTTCAATGTAAATAAATTGTCCCTAAATCTGGAGAAAACTCATTTTATGTTGTTTGGTCCTAGAGGAGTAGATATTGATATGTCACTGTCTATAGAAAAAGTTGATCTTAAAAGGGTGAGGGAAATAAAGTTTTTAGGGGTCATTATTGACGAAAATATTACATGGAAGCCACATATAAATGGTGTAAAAAAAAAAAATAGCAAAAGCAATTGTAAAGGGTTTTCTCAATAAAAAGGCATTATACTTATATAATTCACTGATTGTTCCATATATGACTTACTGCATTGAAATTTGGGGTACTACAAACAAAACATACATGAACCCTGTTTTGATTTTACAAAAAAGAGCAATAAGGATCATTACGCAAAGTAGCTATAGAACTCCAACTGGTCCATTATTTGATAAGTTGAAAGTGTTGAAGATTGGGGATCTAGTTGATTACAATATGTTAAGATTGGTTTATAAAGCTCATAATAAAATGCTACCAAAAAATATCCCAATTAAATTTGAAAAGAGACAGAGTTGTTATAACTTAAAAGGTTGTGAGATGTTTATAAAACCAAGGTTTAGGACCAAGGTTTTAGAGAGATGTGTTTCTGTCAGTGTTGGGCAAGTTACTTCAAAACTGTAATGCATTCTTTATTACTTGTTACTCTCATTTGAAAGTAATGCATTACACTACAATATTATTGATTTTAAAATGTAAGGCATTACATTACTTTTGCATTACTTTATGTTACTCATGAAAATAATATGGATTTGGCAATCTAAATGTAGCTCATGACGCTCAATAGGGTATTCTACAGTTGACGTCACCACGCAAAGGCTGCTGGGAAGGGCCATACTAATAAGCCGCATTAACAATAGAAAATAGTTTCAGAGCGTTTTGACATCGATATGAAGGC
Organism: Aphyosemion australe; assembly: GCA_006937985.1. Taxonomy (NCBI): domain Eukaryota; kingdom Metazoa; phylum Chordata; class Actinopteri; order Cyprinodontiformes; family Nothobranchiidae; genus Aphyosemion; species Aphyosemion australe. The sequence continues at coordinate 13,960 of SSNS01001218.1, forward strand.
ATAAAATGGAGGAAATTGTTTTGACAAAAAAAAAAAACATACCAGAGAGCTTTTCTTGATGGCGACCCTGCTAATTATCGATCACCAGAACTGAAGCGCTAGCTCTAATGAAAGTGAAAGTAAAAACTAACCCTCGCTAGCAGCGCTGTTGTTTTAAATGCCATTATTCCCATCACGGCTCCAGTTCATTACTCACAGTGCTCAAGTAACATTTTCTCAAGGTAGATTTTTAACTGTCAGGTTATCATTTGTGTCCCTACTTTTTATATTCCACTCACCTCTGGTCAAAAGACTTTTTCGTGGACGTTTGGGTGGACATGCTGTTTGGCCGACACGTTCAGCTGGACCGCTGCCTCCTTGTTAACTCTCCTCCGTTAACAACGCTGCCTCTAACTCTCCGCTAACAACGCTGCCTCCACTCTCCGTTAACAACGCTGCATCCTGCATTAATTCTCCTCTGCTGCTCCTCCTGGATAACCCACGACTGAGAGCGTCGTTACGACCGGCGGCTGGTCATTCTCGGATGTAGGACTTTCCCCTCCAGGAAGATGTAAGTAACAAATATACGTGCTTTTCTTGATCTGCTCCACACAGTTAAAATCCGCTCGTCCAACTTAAAAACTACCACCGCTTTGCTTCTTCTGTCTTTAGCTTAGCCCGTGTAGCTTTCCAGCTGTTTCACGTGGTGTCGGCCTGAAACTGGCGTCTCCGGGTCTGCAGCGGTATACTATTGACTTTACCGGCTTTGGAAAAGGGATAAAAAGTCCTCTCCAACATCCGATCTGGGCGTCTAGAGTCCGATTAGCACCTCCCCCAGCAGCAGCGTTAAGTTCCTTGCTGTTTGAAAATCTTTAGGAGACGAAAAAATAACTTTAGCTAGATCTGAGCGCCTCAGTCCCATAGGAATCCATACTAAAATGTAGATTGTTTGTATGACCATATTTCCCAGAGTGCTTTGCGGCAATCTATTTTTAGCTACTGTAGAAAGCTCTATTAGCTCATTAGACATCCAGTTGAAGGTGATGTGTTATTTAACTGGGCTAGGGGTTGTTGTTAAAACAGTCAAACATAATTAACAGTTCTTTAGATGTAGCACATAAAGTGCATTTGACTACAATGTTCTTTATATCCTCATTTTTCACAAACTTAAAGTAATGAGCGTATGCCCATTCGGAGAATGTTCTAACATTAGATTAGCTGCAGGTTCACTCGTCTCTGCTCTGTCTGTCTACAGGAAGTGAAACATTTTACGTGAACATTTCTCTTCTGCTGATATTGTGTAGCCTAGAAATCTAGACACAACGTAGCAGAAGCAGAAAGATTTTGCTCTGCAGGTCCTTCTGATCACCTCCATCAGGGCTGGGTTATGATTGCCCCTGGGCATGAAAGTGCCCAAAGCTGGCCAGGACCCCCAGAAAATTATTTTTTATTAAATAAATGCAACAACATATTGTATGCTGCTAGCCTAAATTAATTGAGTGTATGTGTGTGGTGGTGGTGGTGGTGGTGGGGGGGAATCCACCCTGTATTTTGCCTTGGTCCCCAAATGCCTGGATACGGCCCTGGGTGTGGACCTGAGTTTTGAATGTGATCTGAATTTTATCAAATAAATAATTATTACATGTTTATAAATTATTGCTTTATATTGTTATTGTTGTGTAGTGGGTAAAAATCTACCTACTTTTTCCTTTTCAAGAACTTTATTTAGTTTTCTCGTATTTTATTTGACTGTTTTCCTGTCTGTCTCTTATCTTCCTGCATCACCTTTCAATCTTCCAGAAAAACGACTTCCTGGATTTCCTACTTTTTCACATTTTGAACTAATCAGTTCAGGGATCCACTGCAGAAATAGCGAAAGGTGCACTGTGCGCCCGCTGCAGTGAGGTGATGTCACCGGGGCACAAATGAGCTCTGCTGGGGGAGCGCGCGTCAGACACAAATAAAAGGATACGAGAATATAAGCGGACATGAACGATCGCGTGTGAATTGTTTTCTTTTGGTGGCGTGACTTTGAGAGTGTTACTGAGGTTGCGGTGCGCGTCAGGAGCACATGAACCATCAGCGCTCTCCATCTCTGCTCAATAGACACCCTGGTGTGCTGGAGTTCATATAAATAATGTTATATCAAAACTGAACCTTTATTCAGGCTCCACGTCATTAGAACCCTGATGAAAACCCACTAATTGATTCCTGGTTATAAATGTGTTGTAATGTGCGCATTACTGACATTGTACCGAGTAAAATATTACTGATTTTTTTTTCTGTAATGCCTTACATTACTGCGTTACAGCAAAAAGCAATGCATTACAGTAATTAATTACTTTTGTAACTCGTTGCTCCCAACACTGGTTTCTGTGTATGGAGTCGGTTTATGGAACAAACTGGAATCTGAAATAAAAGAAGCTAAATCAATTATAATGTTTACAAAGACTGTTAAAAAATAATATGATAAGAAAGTATATAGATTAATCTTTGATGTTTTTTTTCTTTTCTTTCCTTTTATCTGTCCTGGTTTTTGTAATGAATTTTGAATATGTTATGTTGGGTTTCAATGATACACAAAATAGATGAAGAATTTACTTGTGGAGATTCTGGTCCACCATCCGGCGCCTAAGAAAGGGAAAGCAGTGTGCTACTAACACTGTTTACTGTAGTGACGGTGTGCTGCTGACCTCAACTCAGGACGTTGTGGATCAGTGGGCAGAGTACTTTGAAGACCTCCTCAATCAAACTGGCACATCTTCCAGTGAGGTAGCAGAGTCTGGGGACTTTGGGTTGGGCTCTCCAATCTCTGGAGCCGAGGTGCTGAGATGGTCAAGAAGCTCCTTGGTGGCAAGTCCCCGGAGGTGGATGAATTCTGCCCCGGAGTTCCTTAAGGCTCTGGATGTTGCAGGACTGTGTTGGTTGATGTGGTTCTGCAATAAAGTTAAAGTCCCAAGTCATCATCACACACTGGTGAAATTACATCTCTGCATGTGACCCATCCCCATGGTGGGGAGCGGTGAGCTGCAGCTGTGGCCGCGCTCGGGAACTATTTGGTGGTTTAACCCCCCAATCCAACCCCTTAGTGCTGAGTGTCAAGAGAGGAGGCATTGGGTCCCATTTTTTCAAAGTCTTTGGTATGACCCGACCGGGAATCGAACCCTGAGCTCTAAGTCCCGGGGCGGACACTTTACCACTAGGCCACCGGAGCTGGTATAATATTGCGTGGACATCACGTGGAAACCACCGGGGTGGTGCTCCCCCTATTTAATCCCAAGGTGCTGTTTAACACCATCAGCAGTATCGTCTCTCATGCCTCGCTTACAGAATCCATTCACTCTGATGGAGACTGTGAAAACGTCCTGTCTTTCCTTATGGACAAAGTCAATAAGGTTATATCTAGCATCTCTCCTTCAGCCTCATCTCTGCCTGTTCCGACTCCAACTCGGCCCATCATCCTAGATAGCTTTGCTCTTGTTCCTTTGCCTGAGCTAACCAGACTAGTTAACTTTGTGAAAACATCTGTGTTATGTACCAGACCGTCTAGGTCAGTGTTCCCCAACCCTGGTCCTCAGGGACCACTGTCCTGCATGTTTTCCATGTCTCTGCTTCAATACACCTGATCTGCATTGCCTCCTCAGGAGGACTTCAAGTGCTGCAGATGCCTGTTAATCACTCATTCATCTGAGTCAGGTGTGTGGCAGCAGGGAAACACTATTGTTTGAAAGGGCAACATGGAAAACATGCAGGACAGTGGGCCCTGAGGACCAGGGTTGGGGAACACTGGTCTAGGTGATCTGGGTAACAATAAAGGATGCATGTTCTGGTGTTAAAATCATGGTAAAATGTTTTATCTACAAAACTAAACAAATGCAAACACAAACTAAACCGGCGGGTAAACAGAATTAACAAATGTCTCATAATCACACAGCAAACCAAACCCTAAACTGAGGTGATTCTCAAAAGACATCACATTACTGTCACTCAGATGAATAGTTGACCCACAATTAATTATCAAACGGTTATCCAGAATGAATACTGAAGTGTTTGCTTAAACCCTACCAGGAGACCATTACTCAAAATACAGCTCAAACAAAATGTCTTAGGGAAATTGGCAAAACTTAATAACTGTTTTCCCATCTTTACTGGGTTGCCACCCCCAAAGTGAATGGCACATTAATTTGACATCACATTACCTTCCTACAGGCATACAGGCTAACTCAGGGAAAACCAATAGTCTGCACTTGACAGACATGTTTAAATTCAAAATACCCAAAAGGGTTAGAATAGAATAGAATAGACTTTATTGATCCCACAGTGGGGAAATTCACTTGTCACAGCAGCACCATCACACAAAAGGATAAGTAGAAGAGAAATAAAAAAACAAGGATACATGTATACATACCTGCAAACTTGTCGCTTTTCGGCAAAAATTGCCATTTTTGAAGCCAAATATAGCGTTCACGTGAATCGTATAGATCCAAAGAGTTTTTGTTTTGAGCGTGGGGGGTCACCTGTCGGGTTTCAGCAGTCACTATATGAGAATCAATCAGGGGAGGAGGGGATTAATCTTGTTCACAAACGATCTTTGTTTGTCATCACGTGTCATCATTTGACCAATCACAGTTGCAGAAAAACGCCTTGGCAGCGCCGCTCTCGCACGGCGCTCACACAGTGAGTAATGACCACCGTTGCTTCACTTTCAACATCTTCGCAGCGGCGTTGAGCTTAAAGTTTGTCAAATGAAACAAATTCACATCTAAATAAAACACGGTCTTCTGTCGAGGACTTTAGCAGCTTTACCTCCTTTCAGCCTTTAGAGATTTTTCCCCGAGGCTCGTGTTTTTTTTTTTTTGAAGTTGAGTTCAGAGTTGAGCATAACCACCGCCAGTATTTAACTCCATTAAAACCTATTATTAACATGAATACTTTTTTTCTGGCCGCCAGCATGCTCCAGCCTGACTCAGTTATTGATCTGGGCACCAGAAGATTTAAGGAAGCTGGAGTACAAACACGAGATGTGATAATTTCATAATACTGTAACATTTCTGCAGCACTAAATTTTGCCCTTAGCAGTGGTTTATTAAAGTATTCAAGCAAACAGCTGAGGTAAAGCTGCATTTCCCTGCAGCTTCAACTCTTTCTAAACATTTAAACAGAACCAACTTATCAGAGAATCAAAATCAAAAGGGTTTTATTGCCATATTTTATTTTATTTATTCTTTATTTAACCAGGAAGGTCCATTTGAGATTAAAAACCTCATTTTCAAGGGAGTCCTGGCCATATGTGCAAGAAATCACAACATTAGGAAATTGCTGCGAGCAGCAATGAACACAGCAATAACTTACGGATGATTACAGTATTCTGAAATATTTTCAGATGTTTTCATGTTTGGTGTTTTGTGAGTTAGTCTTACAATAATTCTTAATTATATGATGATCCTAATAATTCCCAGATCATTCTTGTTAGCCATATTTTTTTCTGACTGTCTAAACCTCATGGTGGGAAAAAATCACATTGATGATTTTTTGTAAGTATTCCAACAGATTATTGTATCAATAAATACACTGATGACACTCTGCTGCACGAGGACCTTGTTCGGGGGGGGGGGGGGGGGGGGGGGGTGTTGTCGTCACCTTTTTCACACCTTCCGAGTTTGCAGGTATGTGTATATACACATAGGCAGTGATCTAGTATTGTAATCTTAGATCACTAAAAAAAAACACAAATAAAAGATTAAAATGAGTAGTAATGTTGTAAATATTCTAGAAGTATTGAAGAGCTGAAAGAGCAATAATATAGAAATTTAAGTTTCTCTTATTTTAATTTTGTATTGTAAAAAGGGGCAGAACATTATAAGATTTTTTCTTCTCTCTGCTCCTTTTCATTCATTGTTTGGTAATTTATTTAAATGCTGTTTGTTTTGTTTGTTTGTTTTATATTATGAATGAAATAAAGAAAGTATAAAAAAACAAACAAAAAAAAAACAAACAAACTTGGGTACCAGCACTATGCAGCATACTGTAAGAGACACAGACAACAATGTGAATCCGGTATTGCACAAGTATAGAACACATACTGAATATAGCATTGGTGTTATTGTGTACCAGGATGATACCAGTACAGCTTAAACTGAGGAGTTCTACACTCTTACAGCAGAGGGGATGAAAGATCTACAATAGCGCTCAGTTTTACATCTGGGATGTCTCAGTCTACCTCTGGAGGAGCTGTCCATGATCTCCACAGTGGAGTGCATTGGGTGGGAGGGGTTTCTTAAGATGGAGGTCATCTTCCCCAGCATCCTCCTTGTTATAGGATTTCTGAATCCTGTACCGCTTCTCTATTTCATTCTGTATCTCACACACATCTGAACACACCCACTTCCTTATCTCCTACTTTAAATAAACTGTGTTGGCAGCCGCTCGGGGCAGACTGTACTCTGTCCTGAGTTGGTCTGTCATCATTTGCAAATGGTTTTGTGTGGTTCATGTGTCTTATTTTGTCTTTCTCTCTCATCTCCTCAGTTCCGGGTAGTTAGGTTGACTGACAAAATCCCTAACATAAATTGGTCCTTCGAGCGGAGCCTGGGGGTCTTTGCTGTCGACGCCGGATGCCATCCGCCGGACAGTGCAACGCCCTGCTTTTGCTGGAGGTCGGCGCCTGGGGTCTGGCGTTGCCGGGGGGCCACCGGGTCTGCGAACACAAGCTTCTGAGCTGGGGAGATCTGGTGAGACATTCTTGTTTATGTGTGAAGGGCCTGAGCGTTCGCCCTGAGAGTAAACGCGATTGATGATAAACAGCTGTGTTGATACGCCGGTAAGATAACTGTTGAAGTGTCCTAAATTGGGTCTTTGAGCGTTTTTCCCGTGAATTAAACGAAATTG
>SSNS01001218.1:21544-37616 GCA_006937985.1 Aphyosemion australe
ATGAACGGTGAATAATAAAACATTATTTTGGCATAATTAACAGCACAAACGCACACAAAGGATTACTAAATTAGGTTGATAACTCCTGAAATGAATCAAATTGAACTATAAAGGACTAAATAGATAAATAAACAGCGAAGAATTAATGAATAGTAATGGATAGTTACATGAATATATATATGTAACATTTTTTAGCACAAAGAAATTAGATGACCCTGGAGATGAGCAAAATTGGATGACAATTCAATCACACATCCTAAATAGCAGCATAAAGGAGTTTTGGAAATTAGTTAAACTTTGAACAGTTAAATGGTTAACGTAATATATAATATAAATATTATTTGTAATTTTAAAATAATATAAAATACTGCAAGAGACCGGTAGTTCTAATCCTAAATTTGAACGACAAAGACACAGATAATTCAAAAAGCTGATCTACAGAGTCACACTGTCCGGGTTTTTAGGAATTCATTTGAAAATTAGATTGATAAAATACATATTTGGTCTATAACAGAAGGTTAATTGCAGTCTTTCATTAGAAATATCTATTTGACTAATGATAGAGGTCAGTTTCTCTGAAGGACATCACATTGTGTCGGCTTCCATCATATTTGGGATAAAAACGATCAAAGATTATAAGCAGAGTGGTTCCATGATGGCTGGAGGTCATCTGATGGTGCTGAGATTTATATGTAATCTCTCATGCTGAAGTTAAAGGTCTGTTAATTTCTAAACAACTGAAGTACAATTCCTAATATACATCCTTGAATTTGGGTTTCATTTCTAATTAAGGCCAAGTAAAGTAAAGTCTATAAGTTAGTATGGTGCATGGATTTGATCTAAAAATCACGAGTAAAGGTTTTACTGAATGGGGGAGAGATAGAGCGTCCCGTCATGGTCACCAGGACCGATCGGGTAACAATCTGAGCGCAGTGACATGCTGGAACTGCAATCAGAAAAGGACATTTAGATAGGAACTGCAGGCTACCCCCTTCACATAACTCTAAGGTCATTGATAATCCAAACAATGCAGATATTTCTTCTCAGGGTTACCATGCGTGACTCGGAGTTTAATAATCTTTAATGTTTGTCTAAACAGGTCTGGTACACTTGAAAAAAAATTAATCGGAAACTTATTTCAAATAATAACCTGTGAGTTCAAACTGTGATAATAATATTAAGTGGAGATCTCCTAGGAATCAGTTAATATTAGGATATTTCGGTGGATGAGAGGTGTAGCCCGGGCAATGACAAGGTTGCAGTCTACGTGTTATTTTCGAAACTGCATATTGGATACCTTAAATTATCGCCTCTGAACATTGAAATTCCTAAGAAATCACCTGTCGCCACACATGGCTGTACAGAGTTTCTCTCCAGCAGAGAGACAGAGAGAAACCGAGCAGCAGGAGGGTTTCTCACAGTGGCAAACTTACAGCCTTGGGAGTCAAGGGAGGCACTTTGTTAGTAGATAGAAATGAAGTAATAAATAAAATAAAATATATAGGTGAGACAGAGAGAAGTATGATGCACGGATGGTGCTTTTAGACAGATTTATGTTACCAAAGTACTGATAATGATGATAGATATTTGAATTACAGCATAAACATGTTAATGGATGATAGAATTAATGGATAATAAAATTATAATAAAATTATGAGTGATAATAAAATTACAGAATGAAAATATGTTGTAGTGGTGAAGAATGTGGCCATAGCAAAAGACAACATGTACATTTTAAAGTTGCTATATTCACAGATCTAAATGTAACTACATAAATATAAATTTTGTTTATTAACGGCTTGGTAAACGTATCCAAGGTACTCGGTACCATTCTGGTTGCAGATGACACAACACTGTTTTACTCGGGATTGGATATTAAGAAAGTGGTAATTAATGAACAGATTAAGATTTAATAAGTGGTTTGACTTCAATAAATTGACACTGAATCTCAATAAAACACATTTCATACTATTTAAAGATACACAACAGTGATGTGTCATTGGAAATAGCTGGGACTAAAATCACAAGGGTAAAAGAAACAAGAGTTCTTGGAGTGTTTATTGATGAACACTTGACCTGGAAATCACATATTAGTTACATAAAAGGTTAAATTGCCAAATCCTTAGGAGCATTACATGAAGTCAAATTCTTACTGGTAATTCTGGTTTGTTGGCATTGTACAATTCACTGATTGTTCCATACTTGACTTATTGTGTAGAAATCTGGGGAGCGAGATACAAAAGCTATACACAACCCTTATTTATTCTACAGGAAAGAGCTTTGAGAATCATCAACTATAGTGGCTGTAAAGATCCATCAAACCCGTTGCTCTTCAAATATAAATTACTGAAATTTCAGGATTTAAAAGACTGGAAAATCTTACAACTATGTATAAAGCCAACAAACATTCAGAGGATATTTGTGATTTACTACTAAACTGAAGTTAACCTAAACACCTTTAATAAAAGGGATTTGTAAACAAAACAAAAAACAAAAACAAAAGCATCCCTGAGGGAGATAAAACGCACGGAAGCTTGCACTAAACGCGCAACAAGGCCAAATTATTAGGCACAAGCTTAACAACGAAACTATAGCTACACAAACGGGGTTAATCCCGGTTAAGCAAAAAGAGGACTGAAAACTACGGCAAGCTTTAACTTAACTCAGGAGGAGGAAAAACACAAAGCCTCCAGAGAATACTCACACCGAGGTCCACAAACAAACCCAGGAATGAGAGCTGGATCGCGAGCATACCAGAAGCTTCTCCAAACAACTCTAATTATCTCTAACCTGAACAAGAGTCAATGAGAAGCATTAGCTTCTCCACATAAAACTCATATGGTCTCTCCCTCGCATTCAAACGTCAGAAAATGTACAAAATTGAGTGTACCAAGTAATTATGAAGAGTTCACATTAAGCCAATGGTCATGATCGCTCTGGAAATAAGAATAGGAAATACTTAAAAATGAATCTGTATATGTGTCTGACAAATGGAAACTGTGTAGATAATTTTTTTCTGGAAAAGGGGGCTGAAATGATAAGATGTTTTCTTCATTCTGCTCCTTTTCATTCAAAGTTGAGTTTTTGTTATGTACATCTTATGGGTTAGATGTTTTATTTGTTTTATTTTGAATGACATTAAGTCGATTAAGGGGTGAAAACCTTCATGGCTGAAGTTGTCTACAGAATACTGATTTTAATTCGACATGACAATCAGTGTGAAATACGCTGGGAAAGCTACATGAAGCAGAGCCGTGTTTGTCTGGCCCACGGACAATGAGGCTGAGAGGGGAAAAAATGGAAACCTTCTTATCTTTGAGATTAAACTTGCAAGGACTTTTTCCAACAATAAGGGAAGCTTGTGTGGCAGAATTCACACAGTCTTCCAGAGTAAAGGAAGGACACATTACAGTTGTTTAGCTGGGCAATATAGAAACAATGGATACTGTAATTTTATAATCTTTATCGCATTCGTCCGAGTAGACCCCACAGGTCTTTCACGAGGCCTTCAAACAGTCCCAAAACATCCAACCACAGCCAGAAGACCTCGAACATGTCCAGTTAACCACACCACGTCATAAAACCTCAAAACAAATTTCTTAGAAATGTATTTATTTATACAAATAGATTATTTTCTGGTAGACAAAATTGGTGCAGGAAGATTCTTGTTTTGGGATATCGGTCTCTGAAAGTTGATGAATTTCTCTGGTTGCACACCTTTGAACTATGGCAGAATCGCAGCATGGGAACGCCCCGTGACAAGCAGCTAATGCACACTTTGAAACTGTTGGGGCTGCTGGAAGCGATCCAGCTCCCGGACCACCTGGCCTTGTGCGAATGTCAGGCTCACAGACTGCTGACTCAGATGTCTCCAGGGGAAACTCTTTTGCTGACCGGAGTGCAAAGCTTGCAGCTCAAGGGCTCCCTCTGCCGGAGACTTCATTTTACTGCTCTGAGACCCTGACACACGAGATCCTGCTTGACGGGTGATAGTTGATAAACACGTCTTTCCACACTGTAAACTTTTCTTCTTTTGCTAAAGACTATTATCGGTTATGTTTGATTTGTACCCATTTCATACCATACACATGGATTTCATTGAATTGTCACAGATGCATGGAGTGAGATGCATTATCCAAATGGCCAGAATTTTTTTTTTTCTTTCTACTTATGGAATTCCTTCTGTTATCAGGTCAGACAATGGTCAAACAATGGAACACATTATTGTTAATGAGGTGATGACTAGATGACGGACAAAATACCTTGGCGGACTGGATGGTCAAAATGTTTTCTGAGGAAACAAGTCATAATATACAATGATCTCGCAGAGCCCTCTTGTGCTTTTTCGCCCACACAGGTCGTGAAACCAGGAAATTGGGTCCTAATCATAGTGCTTGAAAGAGACAACTGGATTCCTCTGTGTTGGGTCGGTCCGTATCAGGTCCTGCTCCCCCCGCAGCTGTGGAAATTGCTGTGAGGCCATCTTGGATCGCATTGTAAACTCATCGAAGTCATCTAACCGCCATTAGGGCGGCAACGAAGTCCAGGCTTCAAAGGGGCTCATGACAACAGGTCACGAGCGTCTCAAACCTGGTGAAGATGGTCGTCCGCTACAGGCATACGGGATGCCTCACTCAATTGATGATGGGTTTACGTAAATGTGGCTTCTTCTATGGCCCGCCTCTCAGCACCCGACAGACGGTTTGGAACAGCAACAGCTGCCTGGGGCACTGGGGATGGAACGGAGTTTGGATCTGCACCTATTGTGGGACGGGGCCCCTCCCTGCCCTCAGGCCGACGTGATGGACCGCCACCTGCACTCGTGGACCCATCTGGACGTCACAGGAGGACAAGACGGAAGAGAGACTCCAGATCGGGATGGGAAATCCGGACCCACACACCCAAACTGCACCCTGGTTTCACGGTTCCTGGGACGGAGGGACTTCGTCTGGACACACCACTGCTGGGAGGGAACTCCTGGTTTGCATCGGTCACTGCCATCGTCCGAGCAGCACCAGTCACAGGTCATCGCGTCATGCTACGTCTGCTCACTGATTCCACACTCCCTCAATGAGTCATCACTTCTGAAGCCTCAGGCGTTAAGTTCAGTTGATGTTTTTATATTCTGTATAGTTTAGCTCATCCATACGATACTCCACTGGCCCAAATGATCATTGGTTACACACTGACACTTCTGCCCTGACACAGTATTCATCATGGCTTGACAATTTGATAAGAATCAATTGTACTGACGTTTTTGCAGTCCCCACGGGTTTGAGCACACCACATATAGACCACACATTGAGCTAGAAAACTTGACTGCACTCACTTCCCATGGTTTTTCAGGTTTTCCACCTTTCATGGTAGCGTCCAGGAACATGTTAATGCATCACCATCGCCTGACCTTCTGTTGGCCTCTGATGGGGGCCTTTGCCATGTCGTAGGTCATGCTCTTGGTTTCAGATGTTGCGCCTTTTTACCTGACACAGCCGGCGACATCACCACCACCCTTACACACATGAACAACCTCTTATCTCAAATAAAAACTGATGAGCTCAGTGTTCCAAGAGGATTCGCCTTCTGGGAATGAATGAATTCCGGTTCCTGATACAATTTATTACAATATGTAGTACATTTTATTCAGCTACAGTTTATAAGATCGACCCTCCCATATTCCAGTCAGAATTGACAAAGCTCCTCGGATGAGAAGCGAAACGTCTTCAAGAAACCAAAGAAGTCCAGTTGCCTTCATTTGAACCCCTTGGATTACCATGACCTGGATGACTGAGAACCTTCACCAGCATAGAGTTAACTTACACATTTTTCAGCTTTAAACAGAAAAGACATCTGCCAATAACGTTTAAATAAGATCAAACTTGACCCATACTGTTGGTGGGTTGGAGCCAAGAATGTCATCTGGGTTGAACATTCAATAGTCAGGTCAAGAACACACACTTCCCTCTCACTCGCAGTTCAGCACAGAATACAAAAACATGCCGCTAAGCACACCTGTAAAATAGGAAGTACATACCCCCAGGTAGCAACTGCTACAAACCCCCAGAAACCTTTATCCAGACCTAAACATGCCCTGAAAACCGGCAGGATTATTAATGACAAAAAGCCAAGATCATTATGTTTGGACACAAACACGCGCGCACACGCACACACACACACACACGCACACGCACACACACACACACACACACACACACACACACACATGGGTTAGCAAGTGAATCAGCTGCTCAGGTAAATCAGGACTAAATCTGATACAACCATCATCATTAGTTGTAATACGATCTGTGTTGCGTACCCCCAACCTGTATTTTATCACCTCCAGCCTTTTATCACCAGCTTTATTCAGCATATTTAACTGTTGTCTTCAACTTGTTAATTAGAAACCCTCTCATCCTATTATCGTCTTCATCCTGAAAACAGTTTGACACAAAAACAATCTGAGACAACACATCATAGCTTATGCATTCTCATTGAAGAGAGCAAACATATTCTGTCACAATATTTAATGATTTTTACAACTTGCATCTAAAAAAATCATTAGTGGTGTTATTTCCCTGCTGTGTGGAGGCTTTAGCAGGCTGCAGCTAATATCACACGCAAGTATGCAAAACCGTGTTCTCCATCAGTGTGTGTCTCTGCTTTCACCACCAACTGAGACACACATCCACAGTCAGCATCAATCTCTGCTCTAATGAGGTCACTGTGTGTTTGTGTGTGTGTTTAAGCCTTTGTTTATCATTAAATCTTAGCAGACAACTCAATATGTTTGCTTCATTGACATGTTGACACGTTTGTTGATGGGGCCCTGAGGTGATCACGTGATGTTTTCCTGTTTGGGGACATCATCAAACCTCCATGTCTCAGACAGTTTTCTAGTTTTTTTGTTTGTTTGTTTTAACCAAAGAATGCTGACTTAAAACCAGAAGATCTAACACATTAGATCTGTTCAACATCAAATAAAACTTGCTTCAAACTGACAATATTTCCATAAGAATACCAAATCTAACAGCAATGTTTCGAGAAAATTCACTTTATACTCATTTTGTTAGCTGATTTGAGCAAATTATTTGGACTGCATAGAAAACTAGATGTATTGACAGTATTGGGAAACAAATTTGAAAGAATTTAAAGGCCCGATATTCTTCACCCACCATTCCCCTTTTTAGTTAGCCCCGTCCGGTAAGCTCCAACTGTCGTTATTTTATGTTTTAATAAACTACCCTTAATTTCTCTACCCACGACTCCCATCTTCTTGTGCATAAAATGAACCTGGGTGCCTTATAGTAATGTTAAAGGTCTAAATTATTCCTAGGGTGAAATTCCCTAGGTGGCATTGTTCAGAACTGTCAGTTTGTAAATCCCCTTTAGTGCCACAAATAAATCAACCCGTATTGAGCCCATAAAGCGGATTTCATTTATTTGTTTATTTATTATTTTGATCGAGGGTTCTTGGTATGTTTTTACAAATAATCTATAATGCCTCAGTACATATGAAAATAATAAAAACATCCATCCATCCATTCAACCATTCTCTTCCACTTATTGGGAGTCGGGTCGTGGGGGCAGCAGCCTAAGCAGAGAGGCCCAGACTTCCCTCTCCCCAGCCACTTGGGCCAGCTACTCCGGGGGAATCCCGAAGCGTTCCCTGGCCAGCTGAGAGATATAATCCCTCCAGCGTGTCCTGGGTCTTCCCTTGGGTCTCCTCCCAGTTGGACGTGCCCGGAAAACCTCACGAGGGAGGCGTCCAGGAGGCATCCTAACCAGATGCCCGAGCCACCTCAACTGGCTACTCTTGATGTGGAGGAGCAGCAGATCTACGCTGAGCCCCTCCCGGATGACCGAGCTTCTCACCTTGTCCAGCCACCCTGCGGAGAAGACTCAATTCGGCTGCTTATATCAGTGATCTCATTCTTTTGGTCACTACCCAAAGCTCGTGACCGTAGGTGAGGGTAAGAACGTAGATTGCCTGGTACACCAAGAGCTTCACCTTCCAGCTCGGCTCTCTCTTCACCACGACAGACCAGTACAACGCCCGAATCAGTGCAGATGCAGCACCAATCCACCTATTGATCTCCCGATCCATCTTTCCCTCACTCGTGAACAAGACCTCAAGATGCTTAAACTCCTCCACTTGGGGCAGGACCTCGTCCCTGACCTGGAGAAGGCATTCTATCATTTTCTGACTCAAGACCATGGTCTCGGATTTAGAGGAGCTGATTCTCATCCCAGCTGCTTCACACTCGGCTGCTAACTGCTCCAGCGATCACTGGAGAGCACATTCTGATGAAGTCAACAGAACCACATCATCTGCAAAAAGCAGAGACATGATCCTCAGGCCACCAAAACGGATCCTCTCACCACCATGGCGCACCTAGAAATCCTATCCATAAAAGTTATGAACAGAATCTGTGACAAAGGGCATCCTTGGTGGAACGAGTCTAACTTATTGCCAACAATGTGGACCAAGCTCTGACACAAGTCATACAGGGTCCTAACAGCCCATATCAGAGGGCCTGGTACCCCATACTCCCAAAGTACCCCCCACAGGGACTGAGAAGATCACCAATGTATGATGGTGCTTGTCCATGTAAGGCCCTAAAAACCAGAACCAGGATCTGGAAATGAACCCTGAAGTTAACCGGCAGCCAGTGAAGCTGGAAGAGGAGCGGGGTGACGTGGGTGTGTTTGGAGGACTTGGTCAGCAGCCTAGCACAGGCATTCTGGACCACCTGTAGACACTTCAGGGAGGTTCTGCTCACACAAGTAAAAAGCCAGTTGCAGTAGTCTAAGCGTGAGGAGATGAAGGTGTGGAGAACAATCTCCAGTTCAGAGCAGGACAGAATGGGACTCAGCTTAGCAATGTTCCTGAGATGGAAGAAGGAAGAGCCAACAAGAGAACTGACATAAGAATCCAGGGTGAGAGCTGGGTCAAGTGTTGGGCATCTTACATTAAAAAAGTAATTAGTTTTAGTTATAAATTACTTTTTCCAAAAAGTAATTGAGTTAGTAACTCAGTTACCACATTGTAAAAGTAATTTGTTACCTAGCAAAGTAACTGTGATGTTACTTTTATGTTCTATAAAACAGTTGCGTTCTATAATATCTGTATGTCAAGATTTTTTTAACTGAATGATTCTGACTATCTAGAATGAACATTTCAGATATCTGAAATGTTCATTCAGTAAGCATTTTTTCATGGATATTTGGAAATGTTAATTTTTACTAGGAACAATAGAATTATAGATATCTGGAATACATATCTATTCTGCCTAAGAAATGTTAAAAAGGCCACCATAGGTTTTTAGGGATTTTGAGATAGCACAAACTTAATTCTTACTAGTGCAGTTATTATGGATATCCTTATAGGGACTATGTAGACTTTGAAATGTTTATGCTCGTGATTGCCCCCTCAGGCCAAACGCGTAACTGCAGCTTCAATAGTAAGCTTGTGCATGAGGCATGCATGCTGTAAGTGCACACTCCTGAATGAAAACAGCTAAGTCAGTCCTGCTGCTGATGGCTCTTCTAAATTGTCTTCCAAATCTGCCTCCACACAATCAGCAATGTCCAATACAGAATATAATAGAATAGCCTTTATTGATTTTGTACAGGGTACAGTGAAATTGGAGTGCCACTCCCTTTGGTGCAAAATGTAAAAGAATACAAAAACTAATGCAGAAATAATATAAATATAAAATCAACAATCATATGTGCAAGTATACACACAGAGTAGCAGCATTAGTTGGGTTTGTGCAGGTCACTATTGTAAGCAGAATTTTAGCATATTGACTGAAACTCAAATAGCACATATAATTGTTAGCCTATATAATAATTATAATTGTTATAATTGTCAGCTTCATCCAGGCCAATGCCAGGAAGTTGGTCAACCTTCTCCTGTGATGCACACCTATTGCACAAGAAAAATAAATTTTATATAATCAGTGAATAGAAAGTGAGAGTTGGATGTTACTACGGTATTAAAAAAAACAATAATAAAACATACCTTACTGATATTGGAGATACATAATCTGAATCATACGGGTCTAAAGCTCCTTCTGTCACGTGAACACTGGCGGACCCGAAAAGACACCCAACTCAGAGTAAACGTTTAAAAGGAGTTTGTTTACGGGGAGAGGGAAGTGGAACGGAGCAGGCAGTAATCCGTGAATCAAAAGGCAGCAGGTAATCCAAAGGGGCAAGACAAGAAGGGAGGTCAGAGGACAAGGCGCGGTCGAGATCTGTGGAAACAAGGTAAGTGCTGAAGGCTGGAGAATCTACTGACAAGTTTGTTCGATAATCTGGCAGTGACTGGATGGCAGGGTGGCTCTTAAATAGCAGGAGGAGCAGGTGAGTGGAATGGGCTTAATGGGGCAGGACCAGGTGTGATGAATGAGGCTGATAAGGAGCAGGATGTGGTTGCTGGGGAAACTGGGCTTGGCTGGAACAGGAGCCTGACATCTTCTCCTTCCAGCTCTAATCTGGAAGTAAAAACAGCAGCAAAACATGACAAAATATACTGACATATAGCCATTGCATTTCTATGAGAATAATGTGTTACTTACACACTGTTTTCCCAACTATTGGCTTGTTCCTCATCTAAAGAGTTCTTAATTGTTTTACTTTTTTGTTCTTTTTAAAACAGGAGACTTTTTTACCTTTTTTTTAAAGAACAAAAAAGTAAAATGATTACGTAAAAGATACACAGAATGAACGTACAGAAGATATAGAGTTCTTTCAGCTCCATCGATTTGATGCTACAAAAACAAACAGAATAAATCAATTACAAAAACATAGGTTATGAATCAAATGATAAAAGCCCTGCATGTTTCTGCATTTACCAAGACTTCTCATAAATGATAACCAGGACTGCTGTATAATTTATTCTCCACATCCTGACACAATTATCCTATCTTCTGTCTCATGAACAGAAGCTGGGATGTTTATGCCCACAAAGTTTTTCTTTTTGGTTCCAACAACACACTCCTCTGGTTATGACTTGTGCTTGCTCCTGGTCCATATTGCCTCTCCACCTCCATGGATCCACCTGCCTGTCGGCACGTCTGACGCTGGTGAGATGCTGCATGTTGTCAATCATTGTGGGAACGTGCACGGTGTCGGATAACTCGTTTTTTTTCTCTCTCTCCTCTTGCCTGGGCTGATGGGAGCTGACGATGCTGTATGCTCGGCGTGCTTCAAGGAAGTGATGCACCTTATACAGGAAACTTTTTTACTGATTGGCTTAATGAACTGAACTGTATTGGAATGTTTACTTTGTGAAGTGCCTTGAGACGACTTTTGTCATGATTTGGCGCTATAGAAATAAACTGAATTGAATTGAATTGTTTCTCACAGCTGGTGTCCATCCCATCACTTCTCCGCAGCAGTGCGCACTAAAAACTGAACCCTAAACTGGTTCTCCCAACATGATCACAGCCCGAATGCACTCGAGTTGGGTTTCATTAGAGCAGGGGTGGGGAACCCTGGTCCTGGAGGGCCGGTATCCTGCAAGTTTTGCTTGTAACCCTGCTTCAACACACCTGATTTCAATTAGCAGGTGATTAGCAGGCTTCTGCAGAGCTTGATGAGTTGCTGCACAGGTGATTCAAGCACTGAATCAAGTGTGTTTGAGCAGAAAAACCACAAAACCTGCAGGATAGCGGCCCTCCAGGACCAGGATTCCCCACCCCTGCATTAGAGCGATGTTAGGTTACAACACAGAACACACCATGAAAGAATATTAATGCGCTCACGCGTTCAAGTTGAGATGCCTCCTCATCTCCTCTCTTGTGTGGCCGGCCGGCACATGATCACTCTCTTTCTCTCTCTCTCTCTCTCTCTCTCTCTCTCTCTCTCTCTCTCTCTGTCTCTCTCTCTCTCTCTCTCTCTCTCTCTCTCTCTCTCTCTCCCTCTCTCCCTCTCTCTCTTCCTCCCTCCCTCCTTCCCTCCCCCGGGGCCCTCTGTGGGCCCCCTAGGGCCTGCACCGGTTGCCCCGGCGGCCGGCACACCCTACGCCAGTGGTGAGCGATGTCATCACGCATTACACTGCCTCTGGAAGGCACTGGGGAAGCAGTTTGCCCTAAACATGATTTTTTTCTGTGAGTTTACAAAATATACAGAGACAATCACAGTAAAAATGCCAGGGATCATTCTACAGGACCAGGGCATTGCAGGAGAATGTATGAGGAAGAAATTTTAAATTTCAATACTTGTATTAGCTGTTAAACTTCCACATAGTCTCTTTAATAATAATTTCTTTAGTAACAACATAGCTGTTGATGTCTTCATTTGCTATCTGGACTAGTAAGAATACAATTAGTAGCAGAATAAATTAAATAATTGTTATATAAAATAGGATTAACAGAGAGGTCCGATTGTTGATTAAATGTTAAAATGGCTTGCCACAGCCTTGGTATCCTCTTGCATGTACTGCTTTCACTCATATCCTGATCTTTCTGCAGCTCTGTTTATTTTTCTTTCCTCATCTTTTACAGGCTTGTCCCCACCAATATTTACAGATCCATCGCATTAATGTAATAATTGTCCCAGGCATTTTGCTTGCGCCACCTCCCTCCGTGCTTTCATAGCGATCGGAGATGAGTGTGTGCGCTGTGCGGCGCTGCGCACACACTCATCTCCGATCTGAAAACAATAACCCTGATGTGTTCGGCGCTGTATGTTCATTTTTGCTGTTTGTAACACTGGCTCGGAGTGGGATGGTGGGTGCAGGTACAGCCAGTGTCACTCACTCCGATTGGCAAAGAGCCATTTTGTGCACGATCGACACATCACTGGTGTGGCTGTCAGAAAGCCTGACAACCGCTGTGCTTCTTTCAACCACATTATAGTAACGGAGTAACACGCCACTTTAGTATATGCAGTAACGGCGTAGCAACAATGGGAAAAGTAATTGTTGGGTCTAATGTTTTACAAGTTACCAACATAAATGATCACACAGAACAAGTAATAGTTTTACGAAGGCTTTGCAAAGGAGAGAAGCTCAGTAGGTGATTTCCACCCAAAGTCTGGGCTCACTCTCCTTCCTTCTCAGTATACTTTCCTTTTATTACAATCGGGGTAGGTTTCAGGTTATACAGAGCTGTTGTTATTAGGGTATTTTGAAATATACAGCAGTTTTGTATATGGTCGGGGTCACCGGGTCAACAGACTTTAGCAGGGTCAAGCTAAACTTAAATGGGGGAGCGATGGCAGCTGGCTTCACCTATCCTGTCTGCTGAATCTGTAACATTACACAAAAAGAAGCACTTTAAACCTCACAAGTTTAAGCATACATATTATATGATTACTGCGATATATACAAATATATATAAAACTCTAACATTCAACCCTGTTAATCAAATAATATGCATATATTTATGTGACTCATAAAACATCAGTTAACCACCAAAATGCCAACATCAGGTAAACTGGGATATTTTCTATTTATAACACAGTATGATTGAATCCAGAGTCATTTTTTGAAACAAATCTCTTTTTTTCCTAAGTTTGTCCACTTGAGATTGATACTAGACATGCTTAACCTTTGGCCTGGACTGGTTTCAACCAGAAATACTTTGGATGTTTTGACTTAACCACAAAAAGCCAACATCAGGTAAACTGGGATATTTACTATTTATAACACAGTATGATTGATTCCAGAGTCATTTTTTAAAATAACCCTCTTTTTTTTCCAAAGTTTTTCCACTTCAGATCGATACTAGACATGCTTAACCTTTGGCCTGGACAGGTTTCAACCAGAAATACTTTGGATGTTTTGACTTAACCACAAAAAGCCAACATCAGGTAAACTGGGAAATTTACTATTTTTAACACAGTATGATTGATTCCAGAGTCACTTTTTGAAACAACCCTCTTTTTTCCAAAGTTTGTCCACTTCAGATCAATACTAGACATGCTTAACCTTTGGCCTGGACAGGTTTCAACCAGAAATACTTTGGATTTTTTGACTTAACCACCAAAATGCCAACATCAGGTAAACTGGGATATTTACTATTTATAACACAATATGATTGATTCCAGAGTCATTTTTTGAAACAATTCTCTTTTGTTCCAAAGTTTGTCCACTTCAGATCAATACTAGACATGCTTAACCTTTGGCCTGGACAGGTTTTAACCAGAAATACTTTGGATTTTTTGACTTAACAACCAAAATGCCAACATCAGGTAAACTGGGATATTGACTATAACACAGTATGATTGATTCCAGAGTCATTTTTTGAAACAATCCTCTTTTATTCCAATGTTTGTCCACTTCAGAGCGATACTTGGCATGCTTAACCTTTGGCCTGGACAGGTTTCAACCAGAAATACTTTGGATTTTTTGACTTAACCACCAAAATGCCAACATCAGGTAAACTGGGATATTTACTATTTATAACACAGTATGATTGATTTCAGTCATTTTTTGAAACAATCCTCTTTTATTCCAAAGTTTGTCCACTTCAGATCGATACTTGGCATGCTTAACCTTTGGCCTGGACAGGTTTCAACCAGAAATACAGGTGTTATAAATAGTAAATATCCCAGTTTACCTGATGTTGGCATTTTGGTGGTTAAGTCAAAAAATCCAAAGTATTTCTGGTTAAAACCTGTCCAGGCCAAAGGTTAAGCAAGTCTACTATCGATCTGAAGTGGACAAACTTTGGAAAAAAAGAGGGTTATTTCAAAAAATGACTCTGGAATCAATCATACTGTGTTATATATAGTAAATATCCCAGTTTATCTGATGTTGGCATTTTGGTGGTTAAGTCAAAAAATCCAAAGTATTTCTGGTTGAAACCTGTCCAGGCCAAAGGTTAAGCATGTCTAGTATCGTATTGAAGTGGACAAACTTTGGAAAAAAAGAGGGTTGTTTCAAAAAGTGACTCTGGAATCAATCATACTGTGTTAAAAATAGTAAATTTCCCAGTTTACCTGATGTTGGCATTTTGGTGCTTAAGTCAAAAAATCCAAAGTATTTTTGGTTGAAACCTGTCCAGGCCAAAGGTTAAACATGTCTAGTATCGATCTGAAGTGGAGAAACTTTGGAAAAAAAGAGGGTTGTTTCAAAAAGTGACTCTGGAATCAATCATACTGTGTTAAAAATAGTAAATTTCCCAGTTTACCTGATGTTGGCATTTTGGTGCTTAAGTCAAAAAATCCAAAGTATTTCTGGTTGAAACCTGTCCAGACCAAAGGATAAGCATGTCTAGTATCAATCTGAAGTAGACAAACGTTGGAAAAAAAGAGGGTTATTTCAAAAAATGACTCTGGAATCAATCATACTGTGTTATAAATAGTAAATATCCCAATTTACCTGATGTTGGCATTTTGGTGGTTAAGTCAAAAAATCCAAAGTATTTCTGGTTGAAACCTGCCCAGGTCAAAGGTTAAGCATGTCTACTATTGATCTGAAGTGGACAAACTTTGGAATAAAAGAGGATTGTTTAAAAAAATGACTCTGAAATCAATCATACTGTGTTATAAATAGTCAATATCCCAGTTTACCTGATGTTGGCATTTTGGTGGTTAAATCAAAAATTCCAAAGTATTTCTGGTTAAAACCTGTCCAGGCCAAAGGTTAAGCATGTCTACTATCGATCTAAAGTGGAAAAACATTGGAAAAAAACAGGGTTGTTTCAAAAAATGACTCTGAAATCAATCATACAGTGTTATAGTCAATATCCCAGTTTACCTGATGTTGGCATTTTGGTGGTCAAGTCAAAAAATCCAAAGTATTTCTGGTTGAAACCTGTCCAGGCCAAAGGTTAAGCATGTCTACTATCGAACTGAAGTGGACAAACATTGGAAAAAAAGAGGATTGTTTCAAAAAATGACTCTGGAATCAATCATACTGTGTTAAAAATAGTAAATTTCCCAGTTTACCTGATGTTGGCATTTTGGTGCTTAAGTCAAAAAATCCAAAGTATTTCTGGTTGAAACCTGTCCAGGTCAAAGGTTAAGCATGTCTACTATCGATCTGAAGTGGACAAACATTGGAATAAAAGAGGATTGTTTTAAAAAATGACTCTGAAATCAATCATACTGTGTTATAGTC
>SSNS01001219.1:4241-37599 GCA_006937985.1 Aphyosemion australe
CCAGCATTTAGAGTCTTGAATTGCCTCTTTACATCTGCCTCACGGATGTGTAGGGTTGTGGTGGAGGTGTGTGATGTGAAGACCTCCTGGGTGGGGGGTGAGGAGGAGGGTGCTGAGGGTAAATTCCACAGTGATGGTGATGGCTCTGGAGTGGGGGGTGGGTGGCCAATGTCTCTATTGTTGGGACTGGATGAGGTGTGAGACCTGCCTGATGGCTCACCAACAATAGAAATTGTTTAGGTTGTTTGCCAGGAGCAGATTATCAGTGGAGGCGGGGGTTCTGGGTTTGTAGTTTGTGATGCTTCTGAAACTTTTCCACACAGAGGTCGGGTCGTTCTCTATATATACAGTCTTTGCTTTTTTTCAGAGACTAAAGTCAGTGATTTTTTTCCTCTTCCCTACATATGAGAGATTTGTTGACATTTATTAATAAATATAATTTTGTTTCTAAATTATGAAGAAGAAAATTAGCAAAAAATTATGGTTATTTTTAAACGAGATGTTGATAGTACTGGAACATTTATTAAAAGTAAACGTAAATGGATCTAACTGGTACTTTGTTTTTAATTGTATTTTATTTAAATATTTAAAAAGAAGTTAACTGTTTTAAAATCATTTTAGCTAAAGTTACTGAGAGCCACCTCAGAAGGTCCAAAGAGCCTGAGCCTGTGGTAACTTGAGAGGAACTGTGAAATAGTCTGAAACCTTTTGCTGTAAATTTTTAAATTTAACAGTGTTGTGGAAAAATGTGGTGTTTCTCTCTCTTTCTGTTCTCTGATGTATTTTGGTCAAAGGATCTGATGGTTTTCTGCAGCTCGTCTGACGTCTCTCCTTTATGGTCCCGAATGATGGTGGACCCGGCCTTCTCTTTCCTCCGAGCTGCTGCAGCATTTGACTTCTCGTTCTTTTTCCACTCTCCCAGTTCGTTAAAATCTTCTGATCGGCAAAGAACCGAGCCATAGACCGCCTTTAGTTGCAATCACTCAACTCTTTATTTCACTTTACTCTTCATTTCTCTTTATTATAACCCGTGTACATTTTCGGGGAGATTTTCTGACCATCCCCCAGCGTCTGATGGTAAAATCTCACTTGCATCTGCAAGTTACACAGCTTTTGTCTCCTCTGAGCCCCTCCCTCTTGGAGCTCCAGTAAGTAAATCTTATTCTCTCTGGCAACCTTATCTGGTGCCAGGTTCGGACCGGCTCCAAAACTGGGCCTTGAAGTCTGTCCCCTGCTGTCTTATCTATCTCCCTTCTCACACAGTTTTATAACCCTGAAGAACAGACCTTCACATGAGCTCAAAACCTTCTTGCTTTAGCTCGAACTCACAGCTTGATGTAAACATGCACAAATCATGGTTAAATGCAGATCAATAAAGAGTACATGAATCATATGTGTATCAATAAACCTGGAAAGAGAAGTGATTAATATATCAGATTAACTGGATGCTAAATTCTAAAATTAAAGGTATAATAGGTAAAAAATATTTTCCCTCCTCAGTCCCCCTTATGGACTGGCCCCAGGTCAGTCCATCCAAATTATCTGATGAAAACTTTCCCTCAACTTAAAGGTCTGGCCCTTCACTCCCTTAGAGGCACCAAGATGTATCGGCTCTCCCTGCTGACAACCTGAAAAAACATTTCATTTACCAAACCTCGGACTCCGGGAATGCAAAACAACCACACTTGATTAGAATTTAAAAACAACCATTAATAGACCTAAACATTATTGAAAGAACCTTGTCCATTTTCCAAACATGCCCAAACGTCGCCAAAGCATTACTGATTACTGATTCCGGATTGCTCGTGCATAGTTCTAACAGAGACTCGAGGTCTTCTAGGTCACAGGTCGCTGAGCGGCCTGGAGTGGCTCAGCTGGATCAGAACCACTTCTTTCAGCTAGGATCTTATTTATGGCCTTGCGATTTTCAAAGGCCATCCGGGATGTGACCGCTAATTCCTCCTCCACACCTGCAAATACCTCACGGGACTGCTCACACAACCTACGTACGCCCTCCTGGAATGCTTTAAAGGAGTCCCCCTTAGATGAAATCACAGCTGATGTAATTGGTAGATTATCAAACTTAGCGGCTAAACGATCAGAAGGCAACAGTTCAGAACGGTGGGCATCTCTGGAAAATGGAAAAACACCAGTCATGAAAGCAATAACATTGTAAATTAAAATCATGGAAAGGCCCAATGGAATCAGAACCTTCCAGGTATTCAACCTTGGGGGCCTGTCCGCCCCTCCTGGACGACCAAAAGGATAAATTTTGAAATTGATGATTGAAACTTTACCCTTTAAAATGATATTATTTGAATGATGTTCTGTGTCCCAGTATTTTAACTCTTAGCTCAATTTACCAAATATCAATATCAATTATTCACCAAATTATGAATTATGTTTAACCTTATCAATGTTTCAGGGACAATCTCCACAGGACCAGTGTAATCAGAAATGTCAACAGAATCATGCACAAACAAAGCAAACTGATCAAATGCAATTTTTTAGAGTCCATTATTTAGAAAAAACCTGTTCAGGAAGAAAAAGTTAAAGCAGATTGAAAAAACAGCCAGCCTGGGCCTTTAAGCCTTAACCTTAATTAATATTATTTTACCTTTACCTTTAACCTTAATTTTATCCTTGTTTTTATTTATTAGAATGTTGTTTCTTTCAAAGATCCCTAATATTTATTCCAAATCAAATCATGAATTATTAAAATCAAATATTAATTAAAGGCTGGTCATAAGTAGAGTCCAGTAGTGATGTTGTTGTAGGTCTTCCGGCAAAAAGAACACGCAGGTCTTCCGACAAAATCACGAATCTCTTTCACGTTCTTCCGGTGAAAGCACGAATGTCTCTTTGCAATGTTCTTTTGCTCTCCTCTTGCTTTTTTATTTTTATTTTTTATTTTATTTTAGGTGACCAGAGACAGTTCAAAGCCTCTGAAAATCACCTGACTTCAGAGCAACCTGACCGGAGCTAACAGCCGCTAGCCTCCTCAAAACCAGGTTACCCCCTTTCACACACAATCTTCGAGGTGAGCTGACTGGGGGAAACGGCCTCTTTCCACCAGAAATCAACACACCTCCTTTCAACACCTCCCGATCCTTGTTGCAGCTCCTCGAGACCTCGGTCTGTCTCCTGAGCTGGCGAGCGTCGACTCCTGTGGAACCGGTTGCACCACGCGTCTCCTTCCGATGAAGCCTCACCACGTAGGTGGTCCGACTGACCACTTTGCTGTGCTGCTTTCTTTTGATGACCTGTAGCCACGCCCAGTTGATGTTGTCCGACGACGTCGATGAAGATGATGATCCTGATGATACTCCTGATGGTGCTCCAGCCGGAGCAGCAGCCGTCGTGAGCACTTTGACCAAGGCTTTCAGTGCTTGTTGTTCAGTCTTTATGTCATGAGTCCAGTCAGTCCAAGTCTTTGGTTGTTCAAACCTCAGCTCACGTCTGTCAGAGTCTTGTTGTTTGTCCTTTAAACTCTGTGCTTTGTCACAAGTCCTGGAACAAGTCTGGTAGACAGTCCCTTGTCCATTACTGTCACATACTGGGGCTTGAACCTAGAATAGTCTTCCTTCTGCATGTTATAGTTATAATTATCGCGCTAGGTTCTTTTCGCCCCCCTTCACGCCTCCTTATTTATTTTACTCCCTTTACATCTCCCCCTTTTTTCTGAAACAGAACCATCCGTAGTTCTGTTCCAGAAAACTCAAAAAACGAATCAGTAACTTTTGGAATTTAAAATCTCTCTCGCCTCTGTCCGAATAAACCACATAAATCTTCCACGAGACCTTCAAACATTCCACAACACATCCAGCCACAGGCAGATAAGCCCCAACATGTCCAGTTCGCCACACAACACCATAAAACCATCCACATGTCAAAGTTCACTGACTCCCCCACACACGCTCTCAAACATTCAAAGGCTCCTTTTAGATTATATGATTTCACTTCAAATTGTTAAAGCCACACTGTCATGTTTTAGTATTGCATCAGATAATTGAAAGTTCATCAGTGAAATTGAGTGTTTTGTTTTCTCTCTAAGTTAATTGTATTATTTGAGCACAGTTTGTCCTGCCTTAAGGATTAGCAGCTTGTATAATTTAGTCCTGATTGTTATATGTTAGGCTCGATGTTTTGGTACAGAGCTGTTAAACAATGACTGGCACCAAGGACGTCGCACAGACCAAATGGAACTCTCACTCCAAAGTAAAAAGCAGGTTTAGAGAAATTTACATTAAAAAATAGAAAAATAGTTTAGTTTTGTGATCATGAGTTTCATAGATTTTGTTCTCGGACTCTAAAATGCTTAATTTTATGAATTCCTCTGTTTGTACACCTTAAATTTAGGATTTAGTAATATGTTTCCCGTCTTTCAGGACTAATAAAATTCAAGCCTTTCTCAGATTAACCAAATGTTTTGCAATTTAACCATTAAATAGTTCACTAATCAATCAGTCCTGGTAAATTTGTAAATCTGTAGCCCCATCCTGAAAGCACTCCCCCCTGAAACATCAACACCAGCAGGCCAGGCAACGCCCACTCAGACTCTGTCATGTCTCTCAACCAGCAGCAGTCAGTCAACTGACCAAGTCCCTAAGCTTACATGCAGTGAGCACTTTCCACCACTAGGGTCAAACCCAAGAGCCGTCACATGGAGTAGATGGTATCGTCCCCTGTTTTCAAGTTGTTGATGACCCCAGCCAAAGGTCATATTTCATTGCATGTGCCTCCTCGCTCTCAGGAGCCTGGCCTCCAGTTGTTATTTGTTTAGAGTCCATAGCAGCGACTTCTTTCACAGTTTGTCCAACTTTGATGTTGGTTTGCGTTCAGTTCACAGTTCATGATGTGTTTCATAGGGGTGGTGGCAGACCCCCTTTCAGCCTCAGCTGAAGCAGCCTTTTGACTTTTGCAGCAAAGTTCATGTGCAGGGCTCCATGCTATGACCCCCAGGCCTTCACCCAGTGAAACAAAGTAGCTCACTCCATGATCAATTAAAATATCACCCTATATTTAATATCTGATTAAATAGAAATGACAGAGTCCAGATGAACAGTCAAACCAGCCAGCATCATCATCGCAGCAAGGAACACCAACACCACAGGGCCACAGGTTATGCTGAACAAGAAATTAAATCATCCAATTTAGAAACATGCAGCTAAAAGTCTTGTTCATTCAGTAAAACCTTTAACTCCTGATGTTTAGATTAAATCCATGCATAATAGGAACTCATATTATTCACTTTACTTGGCCTTATTTAGAAATGGAAAACAAATTCAAGGATGTTTATTAGAAGGTGGACTTCAGTTGTTCAGAAATTAGCAGACCTATAACTTTGCCATGAGAGATTACATATAAGTCTCAACGACATCACACGACCTCCAGACATCATAGAACCACCCTGTGTTTAATCTTTTATATTTTATCCTAATTATGATGGAAGCAGGCACAATTTGATGTCCTTCAGAGAAATTAACCTCTATCAGTAGTCAAATAGATATGTCTAATCAAATGCTGCAATTACCCTTCTGTTATAGAACACATATGTATTTTATCAGCCTAATTGTCAAATGAATTTGTCATGTGCAGACAGTGTGACTCTAGATTATCTTTTTGAATTATCTGTTTCTGTATTGTTCAAATTGAGGAATAGAATTACCGTCTCCTGCATCATTTTATATTAACCATTCAACTTTCCAAAGTTTAACTAATTTGCAACACTCCTTTATTCTGCTATTTTATAATGTTTATTTTAATTTTCCAACTGATTTTGCTCCGCTCCAGATTAACTTAATTTATTTGTTCTGAATGTTCTTGTAATCATTTATTTTTCACTTTTCTTTATCTATTCATTTATTTATTTTTCATTTTAGTAGCTAGTTGCCTAATTAAGTAATTATCCTGCGTTTGTGCTGTTCACTATGCCGAATTAAGGGTTTTTTGTTAATTTTCCATTGGTAAGTTTGCCATTTAACTTATCAATCTTCACGTGTGATTCTTTATATTTCAATTCACATAGCACAAAACGTCAATTTGGGGCCAAATTAAGCTTTTCTTATATAGGCACGTCATATCAGTTTCAATTCTAGACTGATACAACCTCTGTAAAGAACACTTTTCTGTCTTTTCTCTCCTAAAAAGTTTAGTTTTGCTTTCAATGGCTTCTGCCCAAGCAAACTCACAACCACACTCCCGCGTCCAGTCAGACACACCAGCATCTTACACACACTCACACAGAACCCCATCTCGACCAGAACCAGAATCTCAGCCACACCTCCTGCACACACACACACACACACTCAAAACCATACGCTAGAACACAGCTGAGGGTCTGTGCTCTTCTCTTTAACTACTTCCACTGGCCTAATGCCACTACCCCCTTAATTAAGAGTCCATACAATGCCTTAATTAAGAATTTACAATTAAACAATTTGCTTAAAAACTGCCCAATCCAGGTAAATTTGTGGCGCTTCTACTCCACGGGTTTAACCAACCCCAGCATCGGCCTATTGCCCAACTTTCGCCCGCCGGCTAAAGCTGTTGGATCGCCAATCCGAAAGCTCGACTACGTTGGTAGTTGTTTACAAAAAGGGCGCCCCCAACTCCCCGGGAATTCAAACCCAACTCTTCTACGCCTTCCGTCGAAAACGTAGTGGGACCGTCACATCCGGAGCCACAACACTTCTATCCGAACCCGTCAGTCCGTCTTCGAAGTGTCCGACAAAAAACAATGGCTCGATTTAAAAACACATAACTTTACAACAAGGCTGATTCAAATGTTCGACGAACACGTAATTTAATTGTCCCCAATATGCAGAGTTCGACTAAACAGGTTCTGCTTACCAATTTAAGGCGAGCGCTCGATTGTCCGTCTTATCTTTTCTCAGTCTTGTCACTGGCCAATGGGTCGGCGGTCGGTTACAGACGGCTTGGTTTCCCAACGTCCACTGTCCAATTCGTTCGTCGCCTGGTCAGAAGATTCCACGGAGTGCCCCCTCCAAATTGTTGTGGAAAAATGTGGTGTTTCTCTCTCTTTCTGTTCTCTGATGTATTTTGGTCAAAGGATCTGATGGTTTTCTGCAGCTCGTCTGACGTCTCTCCTCTCTGGTCCCGAATGATGGTGGACCCGGCCTTCTCTTTCCTCCGAGCTGCTGCAGCATTTGACTTCTCATTCTTTTTCCACTCTCCCAGTTCGTTAAAATCTTCTGATCGGCAAAGAACCGAGCCATAGACCGCCTTTAGTTGCAATCACTCAACTCTTTATTTCACTTTACTCTTCATTTCTCTTTATTATAACCCGTGTACATTTTCGGGGAGATTTTCTGACCATCCCCCAGCGTCTGATGGTAAAATCTCACTTGCATCTGCAAGTTACACAGCTTTTGTCTCCTCTGAGCCCCTCCCTCTTGGAGCTCCAGTAAGTAAATCTTATTCTCTCTAGCAACCTTATCTGGTGCCAGGTTCGGACCGGCTCCAAAACTGGGCCTTGAAGTCTGTCCCCTGCTGTCTTATCTCTCTCCCTTCTCACACAGTTTTATAACCCTGAAGAACAGACCTTCACATGAGCTCAAAACCTTCTTGCTTTAGCTCGAACTCACAGCTTGATGTAAACATGCACAAATCATGGTTAAATGCAGATCAATAAAGAGTACATGAATCATATGTGTATCAATAAACCTGGAAAGAGAAGTGATTAATATATCAGATTAACTGGATGCTAAATTCTAAAATTAAAGGTATAATAGGTAAAAAATATTTTCCCTCCTCAACAGTGATGTTAGAGCTACAAATTTTTTTTTTACTTAATTTCATTGAATTGGTATCTCATCATGTTGTCCCACATTAAGCATGCTGCTAAAACATGAAATGGCCCATCATACAAATTATACAGCCTTGCTTGATCTTGCCAAGTTACGTGGCTGTGATAATTTCTCCAAGCTTCAGGTAAATTATGAGTGTGTATTTCATTGTGTATTTTGTTGTGTGTACAGTTTTCAAAGCACTTTCAATTCTAAGTGTTATATATGGCTCTTTTATCTTTTTGTAGATTGACAATACTTGTCAAAAAATAATACAAAAAATAATAATAAATGGCTTATAACGCCACATACTAGTCATAATTTTAAACTTCCTGATGTTTTTTTTTTTTTTTTTTTTTTTTTTTTTTTTTTACAAAAATACGGTGGGCTGCCTGTGGGCTTCTCTATCACCAGGCTTACCAAGTTTTAAACACTGGCTTCAATTTAATTTGCAGTTTCTAATACTACAAGGACCCACCCATCACACTGTTTGCCCAGAGGGGAAAGGAGAGGAATAGGAGTACATGGAGCTGGGTTTTAGCTTGTGAAACACCTCAATATTAAAATAACAAACAGTTTTATGGTGTCAAAGTTTGTTTTAGTTTCATTTGTAGTTTATAATACATGGTCTCCTCATCATAGTTATTCCAGAGGGCATAGAAGAGCAATAGGAGCACATGGAGCTGGGTTTTAGTTTTTGCATCATTTAGAAACAGTTGTGGTTAAAGGTTTTCATATTGAAGAATTCTGTACAATACTACCATGATGAAATACAAACAGTTGTATGTTATTTATCATGATATTTATCAAATATGGTTATATATTGAAAAAACATATATATGTAATTTAAAAAGAGATTTAAATAATTATTAAACATCGAAATTGATACTGTTAAGTACTGGCATCGATTCGTAGGTACCGGGAATCTGTACCGTATTGATTCAAATGTCAAAGGTACCCATCCCCATCATCAACACAACCGTCACATCAGATTCATCTGAACACAAAAATAAAACATGGAGTCTGACCTCAGAACCTTCAGTCTACAGTCTGGACTCTCCAGGAAACCACAGAGCTCCTTCACTCCAGAATCAGACAGGTGGTTCTGACTCAGGTCCAGTTCTGTCAGATGGGACGGGTTGGACTTCAGAGCTGAGACCAGAGAAGAACAGCTGGTGTCTGACAAACTGCAGCTCATCAATCTGAATAAAGAATAAAACCAGTGAGCTGAAGCCAACAGGATGCAGGTTAAAAAAGAAACATGAACTAAATCATTTAAATTAAATAAATTATTCTTTATTATGCCAGAAACACAAAAACATGATGAACTGATGTTTAAATAACTTTTACTGAATAAAATATTAAAGGTTCAAACAAACAGAAACTTGTTTTAAAACAAAGTTGTATTTAAAGTTTTGGAAAAACTAAAATGTTCTGAAAAAACAAGAGTTTATAGTTTTGAAGTCAACAGAATATTAATGAATAAATAAATACATTCTGAAGAATCAGTGACTGATTTTACTTTGTTAAACACAGAAAAACCTCCAGCAGCTGCAGTGAACTAACCTCAGAACCTTCAGTCTACATTCTGGACTCTCCAGGAAACCACAGAGCTCCTTCACTCCAGAACCAGACAGGTGGTTCTGACTCAGGTCCAGTTCTGTCAGATGGGACGGGTTGGACTTCAGAGCTGAGACCAGAGAAGAACAGCTGATCTCTGACAAACAGAAGTTCTCCAATCTGATTAAAGAAAAAAATCAGTGAGCTGAAGCCAACAGGATGCAGGTTAAAACAGTCCAATATCTATCCATTTTGTATATCCGCTTATCCACACAGGGTCACAGGGAGCTGGTGCTTATCTCCAGCATTATTTGGGCAAACAGTCAGGTTGCCAGTCCATCACAGGGCAAACAACTAAGCATGTACACACTCACACCTAAGAACAATTTAGAGAAGTGAGTCAACCTGACAAACATATTTTTGGACTAGGGGAGAAAGCCGGAGTACCCGGAGAGAACCCATGCAGGCACAGGGAGTACATACAAGCTCCATGCAGAAAGACGCCAGGCTGGGATTCAAACCCAAGACCCTCTTGCTGCAAGGCAACACTGCTAACTACTGTTAGCAGCCCCAACAGAACCAGGTAAAGAGTTCTGATTAATATTAATGACATAATGCTGCTGTTTCAATAAAAACATGGTGACTTCAGCTCTTAAAGGGACAATGTGGAAACTTAACAACCAATACATGTATAGAAATTTAAAATTTCTTCCTCATACATTCTCCTGCAATGCCCTGGTCCTGTAGAATAATCCCTGGCATTTTTATTGTGATTGCCTCTGTATGTCTGTAAACTCACAGAAAAAGATCATGTTCAAGTCGAACAAGCAGCTTCCCCAGTGCCTTCCAGAGGCAGCGTAATGCGCGATGACGTCATGTGCGTTCATGCTCAGGCATAGCCTGCAGCATTTGTTTTCTATCTGTAGCTTAGCGGCAGAGCAAGAGGTGGTTTTGGTAGCATGGATTCAGCCAAGAACAAGAAGAGAGCTGCTTCAAGCACCAGCAAAACTCCAGCACAGACTCCTGTAATGCACCAAAAGGCCATGTATTTCATTTAATAGAAAAGAAGTTATGTTTTAACTTACAGGCCATGCTCATACGATCAGAACACGCTGACATCATGGTGCAGATTGCTGGGTTTCACTCACGTGACCCAGAAGTCGCGCAAAACTCAAATGCGGGTCAGGAAGTGTTTTGCTTCAGTACAAAACACAGCGCAATGGAGGAAAGCGAGTATAGTGAGGCATTAAATGGACTGGCACAGACGCGATATCGCGAAAAAAAACATCTTCATGTAGGTTACGACCCATATGTATGTAACCACTTCCCTCATGCTACAGCCCAAACAAGACAAAGAAACCAAAAAGAGTGTTTTCCAGCGTGGCAAAAAGGGCAAACCTCGAGTCTGATCGCCGAAGGCAAAAAACGAGAATAAACATCAGTCCGGCATTTGAGAAGTAGTCTGGCCTGCCAGACACACCCTCTGTCAATTCTTCACAGAGAACTGGTCTGGTAACGCTCCCATTCAAATAACCCCACCCCCTGAGAGTTCAGGCCGAGCCAATCAGCGCTGAGCAGCGTACGTCACATACAGCGACGCTCAGTTTCTCATAAACAAGGAAGACGGCATCTGAAGCAGAGTTCGCTGTGGCTCTTTCCTCTGTTCTAAATGACTTGGACATGTCTTTTAAACCACAACAAGAATTAGTGCTAAAAGCCTTTCTCCTAAAGAAAGATGTTTGCGCTGTGCTACCCACAGACATATATATGTAGACGCCTCGTGGACTGGCGCTTTCGTAGTGGCCGGCCGCCATCTTAGATGGGTCTCCATTCACCCCCAGTGCATTCATTTCCAAACACATATCGTTGTGTCACCTTTACTTGCGCTAATGGAGCAACAAGTAAAAAATGGGGTTAACTGCAGTGCAGCTTGGCATGAACAGTGAGATGGTGATTGTTAGCAGCGCTCCTTTGACGACTACAGCTAAAGAACTACAGCGTCGCGTGGTAAGTTGTCATTTCCGCCTTTTTTCGGATTGGTTATTTTTGAGCTGGCTAGTCCCGCCCCTCGTGGTGCCGCTGCCTGTGAGTTACCAGACCCTTCCGCTGTATAGAATAGACAGAGGGAGAGTCTGGCAAGCCAGGCTATTTGAGAAGTGGAAAATGCTGAGAGTCTCTCGGTATGAAAAAAGACCCACAGTTGGCATTGTTGCTGGACAGGTAAGAAATTATTACTAAATATGTGTGGGGAAAGGGTTGTTGATGCTTTCAAAGCAAGCTGGGGGCTTTCCATATATCATAGTAGGAACATTTTTAGGCTGCTTGTCTAGAGTGTCTACATCAGAGTACATTGTCTCATTTATTAGAAATGTGTAAAACAGTCTAAACATTGTAAAACTGTGTTGCTAATCAAATCAAATGTTTATATTACTGACTCTCATTTGTAAACATGCACATTACGACTGGAGTATTAAAAGTTGCTTTATTGTTTCAGTTTGGAGAAGCACACTTTATCAAAGGGACGACCACTCACATCTACATCAGTGTTTGCAGGGCACCATCTCTCCAGTTCAGCAACTGCAGGGGAATCTGATAGGTAAGTTTACTTGTAAACAAAATGCAACTCCTATTTCAGATTATTGTTCTCCACATCAAATAAAATAAACATTGTGTACTACTTATCTACAGGGATGACTTCCAGATCGCAGGAATTGAACCTCTAAAAGCAGATCAAGGGGTAGAATTGTTGGAGGAAAGGTAAACATGCAGGGCTTTTATAATTTGATGCATACCCTATGTTTTTGTAATTGATGTATTCTGTTTGTTTTTGTAGCATCAAATCGATGGAGCTGAAAGAACTCTATAGAGGAGGAACAAGCCAAAAGTATGACTGGTTTCAGTCATATCTCACTGACCACACCCAGTTCATTCAGTTAAAATCATTCTCCTCCAAATCTTCTCCAGTCTCTATCAGGTGTACCCCAGGGCTCTGTGCTGGGACCTCTAGTCTTTACAATCTATATTCTCCCCCTCTGCAATATCTTCCGTAAATTTGGTATACAATTCCATTGCTATGCGGATGACACCCAGCTCTACATTTCCAGTAAGCCTAACTCTACCCTCCCACCATCCTCCCTCACCCTCTGCCTGACAGAAATTAAATACTGGTTCACTTCCAACTTTCTTAAACTTAATGATAATAAAACTGAAATTCTCTTGGTTGGTACCAAGTCCAAACTCGCCAAAATTGACAGTTTCTAACTATTGACAACACCACAGTTTCCCCCTCCCCTCAGGTTAAGAGTCTGGGTGTCATCCTCGATAGCTCTCTCTCGTTTCAGGCTCATATCAATAACATAACCCGGTCTGCATACTTTCACCTACGAAACATAAATCGTCTCCGCCCTTCCCTTACCTCTAATGCTACAGCCGTCCTAGTTAATAGTCTTGTCACTTCCCGTCTCGATTACTGCAACTCACTTCTGTATGGTCTCCCTAGCAAACTCACACACAAACTGCAAATTGTTCAGAATTCAGCTGCACGTATCATTAGTAGAACTGACACCTTCCACCACATCACCCCGGTCCTTCAGCAGCTCCACTGGCTTCCTATTAAATTTAGATCCATCTTCAAAATTCTTTTGCTTGCATTGAAAGCTATACATAACATATCCCCACCATTACCAGCCTCATCACCATTGCTACCCCCTGCCGCCTCAGATCTTCCTCCTCCATTCATCTGGTAACTCCTTCATTCCGCCTCAGTACTATGGGGAACAGAGCTTTCAGCGGCTCTGCTCCTCGTCTCTGGAACTCCTTGCCCACCGACATCAGGAACATTGACAACTTTCACCTTTTTAAATCCAGACTCAAAACCCACCTGTTCTTAAAGGCTTATGACTTATGATTTTATAGTGATTCTGGTTATTGTGTTTTTAGTTGTTTCTTTCTGTAAAGTGACCTTGGGTGACCTGAAAGGCGCTTCAAATGAAATGTATTATTATTATTATTATTATTAAAACAGTGTGTAAGTAACAAATTATTCCCATTGAAATGCAATGGCTATATGTCAGTATATGTTGTCATATTTTGCTGCTGTTTTTACTTCTAGATTAGAGCTGGAAGGAGAAGGAGCCGTATGATTCAGATTATGTTCTTCCAATATCAATAAGGTATGTTTTATTATTAGCTTTTTTTTTTAAATACAGTAGTAACATCCCCACTCTCACTTTCTATTCATTGATTATATAAAATGTATTTTTCTTGTGCAATAGGTGTGCATCACAGGATGAGGTTGACCAACTTCCTTGCATTGGCCTGGACGAAGCTGTATTGGACATTGCTGATTGTGTGGAGGCAGATTTGAAAGACAATTTAGAAGAGCCATCAGCAGCGGGACTGATTCAGCTGGTGTTTTCATTCAGGAGTGTGCACGTACGGCATGCATGCCTCATGCACGAGCTTATTATTGAATCTGCAGTTACGCGTTTGGCCTGAGGGGGCAATCGCGAGCATAAACATTTCAAACTCCACATACTCCCTTTAAACTCTGTCAGCTCCACCAGCAGCTCCATCAATACAAACTCATGTTGTTCAGACAAATGATTCAAGTTTGACAGAAAACAAACAAGTCAGGAGGAATTCTGAAGGAAATGGGAATAAAAGTCTATTTGTTGATGTTTGTAAAGACATGAAAACATGAATGATTCTACCTGTGTTCCATTGTTAGACAGGATGCTGCATCACAAACACAACTGATCTGAGATCAGTGTCATTACCACAGAAACAAGAACTCATTCACCACAAACAGCTCATTTATTCACATTTCCTCTCTAGAAAAGAAACATTCTATGAAATTCCATCAAACATGATGTCA
This sequence comes from Aphyosemion australe, assembly GCA_006937985.1. NCBI lineage: Eukaryota > Metazoa > Chordata > Actinopteri > Cyprinodontiformes > Nothobranchiidae > Aphyosemion > Aphyosemion australe. The sequence continues at coordinate 18,486 of SSNS01001219.1, forward strand.
TCGATCAGATTTATTGGAGTCAAACTGACTTGAAGCTTTGAAACAAGCAGATTTCTGCAGTTTAGCATCAACACAACTTTCACATCAGATTCATCTGAACACAAAACTAAAACATGGAGTCTGACCTCAGAACCTTCAGTCTACAGTCTGGACTCTCCAGGAAACCACAGAGCTCCTTCACTCCAGAATCAGACAGGTTGTTCTGACTCAGGTCCAGTTCTGTCAGATGGGACGGGTTGGACTTCAGAGCTGAGACCAGAGAAGAACAGCTGGTGTCTGACAACCTGCAGCTCCTCAATCTGAATAAAGAATAAAAGCAGTGAGCTGAAGCCAACAGCATGCAGGTTAAAACAGAAACATGAACTAAAACATTTAAATAAAATAAGTAGCCCCAACTCCCCTTCCGATAGGTGCAGGGGATCACCCGGGTGGGGGTGGGGCTCATAGCCCAGCAGCCTGGGACTCAAGGGCGCCCAACCCCGGTTGAGACCCGACAGAGCCCAGGGGCCCAGACCCCACCAGGCAGCCACCGAGAACAAGCCAACAGATGCCAAAAACTTTCAGCCCCAGACACAAGAGTTGCAAATACGCAGGCAGACCGAGGTACTACCACCAGCAGGAAATGTGTCAGGGGGAGGGTAGGTCAAAATATTATAGCACCACAAGATGTCCCAGGAGAGGGGAGGAGTCCAAGACTCTACCTGACAGGCAGTCGCACACAAACACAGTCACACACACACAGCCTCATGCTCACTCAAAAACACATTCAAACTAAAAACACACAAGAATGCACATAATACACTCACTCACACTCCCCATACACACCCTACAAACTCTGGTCCGATACAGCTGCACAGAGGGCACAACCACTACTGGACTCAGAGATGGTCCCGTTCTAACCGGGGTAATGATGAGCAGGCAAACCCATCCAACGCAGAGCAAAGTGACCCACCACCCCAGGCCCCAACCAGATTGCCAGCGCCCACTCCTAGTCTCCAACCCTAGGCAGCAAACCAAGAACAAGGGTGTGGGAAGACCCCTAGTCTCCCTCCTCCTGCTCTAATGTGGTGTTGATGAACGCTCAGTGTCTAGGTGCAGCTTAAAATTGGAAATAGGCACCGGCACCAAAGGCAATACTGATTGAACCCCCCTTCCAGGTGCTGTCAAGTGTGCTCACCCCCAAAGCTCTAAGTGTGCATTTGCATGAAATGTAGTCGATGGAAGTGTTTAGTTTGCAAATTAAAAATGGGGCGCAGGTCACCACGGGACTGCGGAGATGGGAACCATACCTGAACTCCCTAAACTTGCCCACACGCCAAGACCCTATGTGCATGTGTGTGTGGTGATGTGATGGGGGGTCTGAGGATAGGGAGGAAAGGCAGGGGGGCCTAAGCCCTTCCAGGGAGCCAGCTGCCCCACTGGCCCCAATAGCCCAAAATGGCACCCCCGTTCCCAAAACCCACCTGGGGCATGGAGACCCCAGCCCATCTAGCCAGGGCCCACAGCAGCAGCATCACAGAGCCCCACGGAGCCCGAGGTCACCAACTCAGCCCCACGCCAGCAGAATATCTCCTCCCACCCCCGCATTTGATCAACAAACTACATAAGACATCAAACACACAGACAGAGTAGGATACTCGCCCTCCCGGAGATTCCAATCCCCTGCGATGGAATAGAAGTGTTCCTGCCAGTTGAGGAGGTACCAAGGTCCACCTGAGCCCCCCGAGCCAGGGCCATGCACCCGCCCATGCTTCTAGCAGCATACAAGCCAGGACCCAATCCCCTCAGGCCCAGAACAGACCCCCATCCGGGGACGATCGCCCCCAGACCCCAAGCCACCAGGCCCTCATAGAGACCCACCCAAGAGCGATATGGCTATCAGGCAGTGACCTGTGGCCATCGTCAAGGCGTCCCAAAGCTCTTTTGTTTATCAGATAGTTTAACCAGAGGGTTAATTTTTAGAGGTAACGAGCGTATTTTAGTTTGTGTTAGTGTTTTAATCTCCATTTACGTAATTGTTGGTGGAGCGTTGCTCCATACTTTTGAGTTTATCCCTTCTTTTGTTAAGAAAAAACATTTTACTTGTATTGACATCTTTAACATGCCTCCTTATGTTACGCAGTCCATTTTACACCTGCCACTCGTAACAAAAGTAATACTTTTGTTCCCTGGGGGGACATTTCGGCCGAGGCAGACCGCCTTGGGAAGACGGCTGAAAACACGTTCGGTTCGACGCAGAAAATTCCCAGGCTACCCGGATGTGAGCACAACTTACCCTTACTAGGTCGTGCAGAGCTGATGCTAGTGTGTCAGCCCCATACACCATACAGCCCATGGTGGGCCCAAACAAGCATGTTTGCTGGGTGTCTTTCTAGTTAATTTTAAATGAGTGTGAATTCTAGTCCAAAACCTTATTACTGGATTTTGAAAATATATAGATATTTAAAAAAAAAATTCAGATGTTTTTTTTCAGTTTTTTTTATAGAAGTAGGCACATAAAATGAATATATTTTTAAATATTTGTGCATTGAACAAAATAAAAATAAAACGTAACAAGTTTTCCAAATAAGGTATTAGAGCCATAAATAATATTTAGTGATTGTAATGGTAGGGCAGCAGTAGCTCAGGAGGTAGAGCAGGTTGTTCAGTAATCAGGTTGTAGGATTGATCCTAGCTCCCTCCAGGCTAACCTCCCCATTTTGGGTGCAAATGGCATGATTGGCCAGTTAGTAGATCATTATCACCAGCAGCATGTGAGTGCATGAATAATACCTTGAAAAGCACTATATAAATTTACTAGGGCTGTCAAAATTAGCGCATTTTTAATGCGTTAATGCAAAGCCCCCTTAAAGCAACATTCCGCAACCTTTACACCTTAAAATAATGTTTCTTGTAAAGTTTTGGCAACATACTATCATCTATTATGTTCANAAGGGAAAAAAATCTCATCATAGGAAATGAATTATATAATAGCTTCCACACGCAAACCCAGTTCTGCTGTAATCTGGTGGAGGGAGGGATGCTGCATTAGGTGCTGTGTTTTTTCTTGTTAATGCCATCAAATAGCTGTAGATTATCGTACCGCGCCGAGCAACACCCACCTGTCTTTCCTCTTTCCCTGTCATTTCCTCTAAGACCATGCAATCCCCCTTCTGCTTCCATCTCCGCCACCACCTTCCATCTGGGTCATGGATGATATGGAGTCCTGCGGTTGTTTTTGTTGTGGTTCCAGGTTAGGAGCATAACTATTCTGTCCTTGAGCTGGATGCTACAGAAGGATACGATGATATTAATAGTTTTGTTTGTGGAAATTGTTTAGTGAAGTTAGTGAAAAAAATCACTTTTTAGTGGATAAGATCATTAAAAACATCAAAACTCTGGGAGGAGCTTGAAAACTGGAACAGTTTTGGGGCTGTTTGCAACAAAAATTAAATAAATCAGTGACTGAGAGTCTTTTCTTCACTGAATGAAAGTGAAGAGAGACAGCAGCTATGTTCAATGAGGACACCAGATTTATGTGCAGCGGGGGGTGGGGGGCTCTGGCTCCGGTGTTTATGCCTAAACATTATGCCAACTCTGAAATGCCTCCTCTCCTCCAGCCATTGTGCATCCCTGACCCACCATCCTTCTCCCTTGCTGTCTCACACCGACATGTTCAAAGCTCCCGTTATAAACAAAGTCAATGTAGAATAATGATAAACGTGAAAATATTATAAATAAAACACTGAAGCACAGTTCCCAAGAAGACCAAGACAAACATGGTGCTTAACGTTCCTAAAATTAAAATGCATTTCCCAGAACGGTTCATCTGATGAAAATCTTTTCCTTTTATAATGAAACCTTGGACACTGTTTACTTGGCAATAAATGAGGAAGAGCTGAATAAAAGCAGGAGTGGAGGTGATGATGCTCAGCATGTTGTGATGAGTCTGAGGGTCTGATGAGGCAAGGCAGACAAATAATACCTACTTTCTGTGTTACAGTGGTCGATTTCCTCTGACTTAAGCCAATGAGGATAAGAGGTGATGGTTGAGATGATAGAGAGGGAGATGTGGCTGTGGAGATGAGAAAGATTAGATGGAGAATGAAGAGATGGGTGGAGGAAGAACAGCCATACCCCCTATCCTCTTCCTCACTTCAATCCCCTCCACTCAGCTTCTCTCTGCTAGTCACCACGGCAACAGGCGAGGGGCAGAAAATGAGGAGAGAGAAGTGTGCTGAGGGGAAGCTAAGTAAACTAAAGAGCAGCAGATTTGTTGCACCAGTTAAAGTGTGACAGAGAGATTCATGCTAAATTAGCTCAAAGGCCCGAGAAGTCAATGAAACGACTTCAGCACATTTAACAATCAAAGGATGGTGTATGGAAGTCTTAAAAAGGTAATTCAGTTTGGATGAGCATAAAACACTTAAACCCATTTAGAGAAACTGTATTGTGCCTTTTGTTGCTGTTGGAATCAGGTGTGATGGGCTCCAGCTCCACTTCGATGTAAACATGTTATCACCACCTTTATCGTCTGTCACTGCTCATCCCATCACAGCCCTGCTGCTGCCTCTCTCTCTCCATTACATTAATTAAAATCATTTCCATTTACACCTCTGTCGCTGCAGTCATTTAACAACAAGCTGTCACGGTTCCCACTGCCCCTGTCACGGATCCCGCTGCTCCCACATCTTCCACCTCCAGCGGTCCCACCAGGCGCCCCACCGTCACCAGAACTTCACTTCCCAGCATTCCTCAGCGGCGCCTCAGATCCACGTCATCGCCCCGAGACTATATACGGAAGTGATTCAGCCCGCTCCTGCACTCAGCCATCGCTCACAGCGAACTATTGGATTAAGAGTTACCCAGATTACCAGCCATTTACCGAAGCCAGATCAGCCCACGTTCCAGATCTGCTGACGGACTGCCTACTACCCGTAAGTCCGTCTCTTTTCTTTTTTCGGAACGCCCGCACTCCCTCGTTATCCATCGAGCGACGTGCCGCGTTCCTAGAGCAAAGCTGCGTGCTCAGTTCCTCCCGACGTCAGTTCACTCCGCGTCTGGGTTATTCTGACACGCCACATCCGAACTCCCGGTTCAGCCANCTACCGCACTATACAGTTTTTGAGCTCGGGTCGCTACCGGAAGTACTGACTGCGTATTGTTTTACGGCAGAGTATGGCAAGCCAAAGGGATTTAAGAAAGCGTGTGTTCTAAACGTGCGTTGTGTCCACCAAAATGCGCATCTTGAACATGCTTTTTGACGTCAAAGGGGGCTCAGAAAGCGAGTGTGAACCGTGTGTAGAAAGTGACCAGCAGCTCGGTATTTAATGCTTCACCAGTCAGACGTAGCTTCTGAAACCTCTGATAGTCGGTCGTTTTGTTTTTCTCTTGATTACGACGAGGCGGATAGCTGGAGGAGTTCAACTGAATACGATTGAGAGTTTGACTCCTACGCAGCAAGCTGGATAACCGGAGGTACACACATGTTCTAGACTGTTTAACTCAGAAGACCCGTGAGCCGAACTGGACACTGGTGGCGCAACTATTGTGGAGGAGGATGCCAAACGTCTTCAGAACCTAAATCGGTACAGTTTGTTTACTTTTATTGAGTATTTTATTCCTGTGTTCGAAGCGCTGCAACCGGGACCTCTCAGCTGATGAGATAACTTCATCATTCTGTTCCAATATAATTCAATAATCTACAGAAAAAATAAAACAATGTGCTGCCAGTTTTACCACTGCGTGTATATATTGATATCACTCCTTAGCTTACCAGAATAACTTTGTGTGTCTGTGTGTGTGTGTGTGTGTGTGTGTGTGTAGGCCAGTGTTCATCAGCAAAATCAGCTGATTTGAGTTTGGCCCCTGTTGCATTATTTTTGTCTGAGTTCAATGGATTAAGAAAGCAAAAAAATAAACAGAAGTGTTGCGTTATATTTTTGTTAAAAATAATAAGATATATTTAAAATGGGCTAAATAGGCAGAGTCCTAGTTCTTTATCACACTCCTCCCTTTGTCCTTGTTTTAGTACCACATGTGTTGATTTTGTGATTCCTTATGGCGGAACCATATAAGGTGTTATTGTGTGTGTCACGGATCCCACTGCTCCTGTCACGGATCCCGCTGCTCCCACATCTTCTACCTCCAGCGGTCCCACCAGGCGCCCCACCGTCACCAGAACTTCACTTCCCAGCATTCCTCAGCGGCGCCTCAGATCCACGTCATCGCCCCGAGACTATATACGGAAGTGATTCAGCCCGCTCCTGCACTCAGCCATCGCTCACCACGAACTTTGGATTAAGAGTTTACCAGGCTTACCAGCCATCATCCACGCCAGATCGGTCCACATTCCAGACCAGTCTCGATTCCACGTCAGCCCACGTTCCAGACCCGCTGACGGACTGTCTTCTATCCGTAAGTCAGTCTTTTTCTTTTACCGGAACGCCCGCACTTCCTCGTTACTCCTCGAGTTACGTGCCGCGTTCCTAGATTAAAGCTGCGTGCTCAGTTCCTCCCGACGTCAGTTCACTCCGCGTCTGGGTTATTCTGACACGCCACATCCGAACTCCCGGTTCAGCCAGTCCAACCCGCGTCAATTCTGACAGGATGGCTGAGACCAAGTATGACCCAGCGGAGTTCACACGCCTGCAGACTCAGGTGTCCCAGCTAGCTGCATCGATGGAGCACCTAGCCTCCAAGCTCGACTCTGTCGCCACCGTGGTTCTGCAGCTGTCTGCCTCACTGCAACAACCACCCAGACCTCCTGCTACGCCGCTGCTCAGTCTCCCTGAAAAATGGGACGGGATCCATGGATCCCCCGAGGGGTTGTTGGCCACCCTCGCTATGACTTTCGAATGCCAGCCGGACCTGTACGCCACCTCTCGCTCCCGGGTGGGGCTTCTAACTTCGCTACTCACAGGGAGGGCCTCGGAGTGGGCCGCCGCCCTATATAACAAGAAGTCTCCCTTCTGTAACGATTACCTGGCTTTTGTGGGGGAGTTAAGGAAGACGTTTGTGCCACCAGGCAGCGAGACATCCGCTGAAACCCAGCTCCTCCAACTCCGCCAGGGTAATCAGACGGTGACCCAGTACACTTCCCGGTTCCGTACCACCGCTGCCAAGCTAACCTGGGGGGATGAGGCGCTGGCGGCAGTTTATCTCGAGGGGCTCGCCGCCCGGATACGGAATGCCATGGTGGGTCGGGAGAAGCCTACTACCCTGGATAAGGCAGTCGACCTCGCCCTCCAGCTGGATCTGTGCATGTTGGGCCGCAGACACACCGACCTGCCTCCCCCTGCCGTTCCAGCGACTTCCCGATCCCAGGACACCGCTCACATGAGCGAACCCATGCAACTGGGTCATTTGGGACCCGAGGAGAAGCAACGACGTTTCCGTGAGGGTCTATGTGCCTACTGCGGCAGTCCCGGCCATCGACGCCTTGTCTGCCCACTCCGCCCGGGAAACGACGACCCCAAGTAGACCGGAGAGGAGTCCTGCTTGGGATGTCCCGATCCCCATCCTCTCGAACACTGTTACCGGTCATTCTGCACCTGCCCCAGGGACCTGTGACCCAGGATGCGCTACTGGACACAGGGGCCTCTAACTGCTTCATGGATGCTGCCCTGGCCCGAGAGCTTCGCATTCCCCTGTCACCACTGACCCACGGGATTCCTGTTACATCCGTGGACGGAACCCCCCTGCAACCCTTCCCGGTCCGCCAGGGAACGATCGACCTCCAAATGGTCGTCCACGGACACACAGAGAGCCTCCGCTTCCTCATAATTCAAGCCCCTTCGACCCCGCTCATCCTGGGCCATTCCTGGTTTTGCCGCCATGAACCTCACATCTCCTGGAGCTCCGGTAAGGTGTTGGGATGGGGGCCCGCCTGCCAAGCCCACCAGGTTCCCCTCACCCCCAGTCTGGCCTCTTTGCCTCCAGAGGACGTGGACCTGTCCCTCATTCCTGCGCAGTACCACGACCTGGCTCAGGTCTTCTCCAAACGCCCGACCGACTCCCTGCCGCCCCATCGCCCGTACGACCTAGAGATCAAGCTCCAACCAGGATCCACTCCCCCCCGGGGTCGCCTTTATTCACTGTCCCCAGCTGAGACCCGAGCCATGGACACCTATATCTCCGAGGCCCTTCAGCAGGGATCCATCCGGCCCTCCAAGTCACCTGGGGCCGCAGGGTTCTTCTTCGTAAAGAAGAAGGGAGGAGAGCTCCGACCCTGTATAGACTACAGGGGTCTAAACAAGATCACCATTCGGGACCGACACCCTCTACCTCTGATGACCACAGCATTGGACGCCATAACTCAGTCTTCCATCTTCACCAAGCTGGACCTCCGCAGCGCCTATAACCTGATCCGTATCAAAGAGGGAGATGAGTGGAAGACAGCATTCGTCACACCCACAGGCCACTACGAGTACCTGGTCATGCCCTTTGGCTTGTGCAACAGCCCATCTGTCTTCCAGCGTCTCATCACAGATGTCCTCCGCGACATGCTAGGTAGGTGGGTGTTCGCCTACCTGGACGACATCTTAATCTACTCCCACACCCTGGAGGAACATGTCACCCACGTGAGAGCCGTCCTTACCCGACTGCTGGAGAACGGGCTCTACTGTAAGTTGGAGAAATGCGCATTCCACCAACAGACTACCTCATTCCTGGGCTTTGTCATCTCTTCCCAGGGGCTGGCCATGGAACCCCAGAAGATTGAAGCTGTCGCCCACTGACCTCCTCCCACCTCCCTGAAACAATTACAGAGCTTCCTGGGCTTTTCCAACTTCTACCGGAGGTTCATCCGTAATTTCAGTTCCGTAGCCTCGCCACTCACCGCTCTCACCAAGTCCACGCACCAGCATCGACCCTTTCGCCTTACTCCCGAGGCCCTTCAGGCCTTCCACTCCTTGGTTCGCCGCTTCACCTCCGCCCCCATTCTGATTCACCCTGACCCCTCTCGCCCCTTTGTGGTTGAGGTGGATGCCTCCGAAGTGGGCGCCGGCGCTATCCTGTCCCAGCGGGGCGCTGACTCGAAGACGCACCCCTGCGCCTACTTCTCAAGGAAGTTCTCTCCCACACAACAGAACTACGGGGTGGGAGACCGGGAGCTCCTGGCAATCAAGTGGGCCTTGGAGGAATGGCGACAATGGCTGCTAGGAACTTCGGACCCCTTCCTCATATGGACCGACCATCAAAACCTCATCCATCTCCAAACCGCCCGCCAACTCAACCCACGGCAGTCCCGGTGGGCTCTCTTCTTCGAACCCTACAACTTTCACATCGCCTATCGACCAGGATCCAAGAACCTGAAAGCCGACGCCTTGTCTCGTCTCTTCAGCCAATCAGCTCCTTCCCGCACACCAACCACCATTCTGCCCGGACACCGTTTTCTGTGCGCCGCTCACTGGCCACTAGAGGATTCCATCAGGGCGGCCCTTCCCGCCGACCCGGCACCCGCAGGGACTCCCACCAATCGACTCTACGTTCCGACGGCCTGCCGCCCAGAAGCCCTGGCATGGGCCACGCCTCCCGGCTCTCGGGCCACCCAGGCGGAACACGGACCCTCCAGTTCATGAGCCGTGCCCTCTGGTGGCCAACCATGAAGAAGGATGTGTTGGAGTACGTTGCGGCCTGTGCCACCTGCGCCCAAGCCAAGTCCCTCAACCAACCAACCGCAGGACCCCTTCAATCCCTTCCCGTACCCAAGCGGCCCTGGTCCCACATCGGGCTCGACTTTGTGACCGGTCTACCCATGGTAGACCGCCTGGATACCATCCTCACTATCACTGACCGCTTCTCCAAGGCTGTACACCTCGTGGCTCTGGCGGGCTTGCCCACGGCCAAACGGACGGCCGAGCTGCTCCTGGAGGAAGTGGTCCGCCTCCATGGATTCCCACAAGATGTGGTGTCCGATCGGGGTCCCCAATTCACCTCTAGGTTCTGGAGAGCCTTCTGCCATCTCGTGGGGACCACCGTGAGCCTGTCTTCCGGCTATCACCCCCAGACCAACGGACAGACGGAGCGGGCCAACCAACAACTCGGCCGTTATCTGCGTTGCTTCGTGTCCGCCCAGCCCTCCTGCTGGCCCAAGTACCTCCTCTGGGCAGAGATGTCCCATAACCTCCACGTTTCCTCTGCCACCGGCATGTCTCCGTTCGAAGTCTGTAATGGCTATCAACCACCTCTCTTCGCCCACCAGGAATCGGAGGTCACAGTGCCGGCCGCCCAAGCCCTGGCCCGCCGCTGCCGCCTGGCCTGGATTCGGGCTCGTGCCGCCATCACCAGGGCCAACACCTCTTACGCCCGCCAGCATCAACGTCGCCACCGGACGGGGCCATCTTTTCGCCCGGGGGATCGTGTGTGGCTCTCCTCGGCGAACCTCAGGCTCCAGGCGGGTTCCCGCAAGCTGACCCCTCGCTTCTTGGGCCCCTATCCCGTGCTGCGGGTCATCAACCCCGTCACCTACCGCCTTCGCCTGCCATCCACTCTTCGGATTCATCCTGTCTTCCACGTCTCCCAACTGAAGCCCGTGGTCTCCTCCCCGCTGGCGCCTCCTCCACTCCCGGCTCCGCCCCCTCGCTGTTCCTCGGGGGATCAGGTGTTCACGGTCCGCCGCATTCTGGATGCTCGCCGTCGGGGCCGCGGCTGGCAGTATCTGGTGGACTGGGTTGGCTACGGGCCGGAGGAGCGCTCCTGGGAACCTGCCCGCTCCTTCCTGTCTCCGTCCCTACTGGATGACTTCTGGTCCTGTCGCTCTGGGCCGTCTGGTGCCGGCCCTAGTGGGGGGGGTCCTGTCACGGATCCCGCTGCTCCCACATCTTCTACCTCCAGCGGTCCCACCAGGCGCCCCACCGTCACCGGAACTTCACTTCCCAGCATTCCTCAGCGGCGCCTCAGATCCACGTCATCGCCCCGAGACTATATACGGAAGTGATTCAGCCCGCTCCTGCACTCAGCCATCGCTCACCACGAACTTTGGATTAAGAGTTTACCAGGCTTACCAGCCATCATCCACGCCAGATCGGTCCACATTCCAGACCAGTCTCGATTCCACGTCAGCCCACGTTCCAGACCCGCTGACGGACTGTCTTCTATCCGTAAGTCAGTCTTTTTCTTTTACCGGAACGCCCGCACTTCCTCGTTACTCCTCGAGTTACGTGCCGCGTTCCTAGATTAAAGCTGCGTGCTCAGTTCCTCCCGACGTCAGTTCACTCCGCGTCTGGGTTATTCTGACACGCCACATCCGAACTCCCGGTTCAGCCAGTCCAACCCGCGTCAATTCTGACACATTTGGCTGGGCATCACAATGACAAAATGCCCTAAAACATGGTTTAGAGGTATGGTGTGAATACGCTTTTGGTTTAAGTTAGGGTTAGTGTTATGATGTTTAAATGCTCACATCATCAGGNCGGAGGTCACAGTGCCGGCCGCCCAAGCCCTGGCCCGCCGCTGCCGCCTGGCCTGGATTCGGGCTCGTGCCGCCATCACCAGGGCCAACACCTCTTACGCCCGCCAGCATCAACGTCTCCACCGGACGGGGCCATCTTTTCGCCCGGGGGATCGTGTGTGGCTCTCCTCGGCGAACCTCAGGCTCCAGGCGGGTTCCCGCAAGCTGACCCCTCGCTTCTTGGGCCCCTATCCCGTGCTGCGGGTCATCAACCCCGTCACCTACCGCCTTCGCCTGCCATCCACTCTTCGGATTCATCCTGTCTTCCACGTCTCCCAACTGAAGCCCGTGGTCTCCTCCCCGCTGGCGCCTCCTCCACTCCCGGCTCCGCCCCCTCGCTGTTCCTCGGGGGATCAGGTGTTCACGGTCCGCCGCATTCTGGATGCTCGCCGTCGGGGCCGTGGCTGGCAGTATCTGGTGGACTGGGTCGGCTACGGGCCGGAGGAGCGCTCCTGGGAACCTGCCCGCTCCTTCCTGTCTCCGTCCCTGCTGGATGACTTCTGGTCCCGTCGCTCTGGGCCGTCTGGTGCCGGCCCTAGTGGGGGGGGTCCTGTCACGGTTCCCACTGCCCCTGTCACGGATCCCGCTGCTCCCACATCTTCCACCTCCAGCGGTCCCACCAGGCGCCCCACCGTCACCAGAACTTCACTTCCCAGCATTCCTCAGCGGCGCCTCAGATCCACGTCATCGCCCCGAGACTATATACGGAAGTGATTCAGCCCGCTCCTGCACTCAGCCATCGCTCACAGCGAACTATTGGATTAAGAGTTACCCAGATTACCAGCCATTTACCGAAGCCAGATCAGCCCACGTTCCAGATCTGCTGACGGACTGCCTACTACCCGTAAGTCCGTCTCTTTTCTTTTTTCGGAACGCCCGCACTCCCTCGTTATCCATCGAGCGACGTGCCGCGTTCCTAGAGCAAAGCTGCGTGCTCAGTTCCTCCCGACGTCAGTTCACTCCGCGTCTGGGTTATTCTGACACGCCACATCCGAACTCCCGGTTCAGCCAGTCCGACCCGAGTCGCCTCTGACAGTGTGGGAGGTAATGCCTAATTGCACTTTTGAATATTTTTTTCTGAGGAGGATACTGGAGTGTGTTTATCATGTTTGTTTGGTTCAGTTATAATAAACATATTTTCTTAAAAAAGTATATTTGTCCACTCCATAGTTGAAATAAGAAAAATTTGAAAAAGAAAAAAAAAATTGCGATTAATCGTGAGCTAACTATGGACACTCATGCGATTAATCGTGATTAAAAAAATTTAATCGATTGACAGTCCTAAAATTTACATTTATATTTTCAATAAATGGTAACTGTTGGGAAGCCCATACATACCGGCCAGGGTACCGCTGTGAAATGCAGGACACATGAGGGCCCCACAGTAATGGGCCACAGGGGGCAGCCCACATATGCGGGCCAAGCCCTGTTGGGTCCCTACATGGCCCCAATTGATGGGGTCCGCATGTACCCTACATTTCACAATGACTGTGGGTTCCACTGTGGGCAACCCTTCGTGGGCCGCATTTTTGCCCAGAGAGATTCCACATGGGGCCCCAAATGGGCATGTTTGCTGGGTTAGTCCTTGAACTCTGTTATTGTGGAGCTGATATGAATGTATGAGGATATTGTTGAATGCTGCATCAGGTCACATGATCTCAATATTTGACCTCCCAACGTGTCCAGAAACTATTTAAGGGTTAAACACAGAAAACCTCCAACAGCTGCAGTGAACTGACCTCAGAACCTCCAGTCTACAGTTTGGACTCTCCAGTCCAGAACTCAGAACCTTCACTTTACAACCAGACAGGTTGTTCCCACTCAGGTCCAGTTCTGTCAGATGGGACGGGTTGGACTTCAGAGCTGAGGACACAACTTCATACTGAGTCTCTGAGAATCCAGGACCAGAACCAGCTCTGTGATGAGAGAAAAGTTCAAGTCAGTTGTAATAAAATCAGAGAATCTGTCTGATAAACAGCCTGAAATCAGATGATGACTAAACAGTGATGTCATCATCTGATGAACATCTGCTCTTCACATCTGTGCTTCATCTGGTCCATCTGACTGTCTGACATGAGCCAGTGAATCTGTTCAGTCTCTTTCACACCTGCAGACTTTTAATGAGAATCTGAGTTTAGCTTTAATCTGCAGATGAAGGAGGGAACATGGCGTTCCATTTCTGCTTCCATCATGTCCACAGTCTGTCAGTAGGATCTGATCCAGAGTCAGAATCAACACGTCTGCTGTAGAAAAACACTTGGACTCTTTTCTAGTTTCCATCTGAGCTCAGAACCTTTAGACTGAGTTCAGCTCAGTGAACAGGTCCAGTTGGAAAGATGATCTCTTTGCTTCCTGTTCCTGTCAGCTCCAACTGTTCACGTGCACACGCAGGAACATGCTGCTGATGTCCAGCTGTCAAGGTTCACAACATCAGAGCTCCAGCAGGACTGGGTCGACTGGGATTCAGAGCTCTAATGTGGAACAGTGAGGTGTGTGTGGACACACTTCACCAGAAAGCAGTGATGGATTTGTTGTTGGTTCTTGAAAAAGGAACCAAATCAACCAAGTTTAACCTCAACAAAGCTTTGCTGCAGAAAGAGGCAGCAGAGAGTGTTGATCTGTCCAGAATCAGACTCTAAACCTTCTGATTCACTTTGACGTCTTTTTCATTCACTAAAGTTATTTTCTGTTGAAACTGAGCAGCTCTAATAACTACTACTGACTGATGATGCTCATCAACACATCTGGACTCACCTGAACTTTCTGCACTTCCTCACAGCTGGAATCAGTCTCCATCGTCCCGATTGTGATGTGTTGTACTTGTTCAGGTCCAACTCATCCAGAACCTCCTCTGACATCAGCAGCATGGAGACCAGAGCTGAACACTGGATCTCTGAGAGTTCCTCTGATCTGTTTTCTGACTTCAGGAACTTTTGGACCTCCTGATAAACTGAGAGGTCCTTCATCTCCATCAGACAGTGGAAGATGTTGATGCTTCTGTCTGGAGAGACTTTATCACTGTTCATCTTCTTTAGGTTGTTGATGGTTCTCTGGATGGTTTCTGGACTGATCTGTGTCTGACCCAGCAGACCTCCTAAGAGTCTCTGGTTGGACTCCACAGAGAGGCCATGAAGGAAGCGGACAAACAGGTCCAGGTGGCCGTTTTTACTGCTGAGGGATTTCTCCATGACTCTCTTCAGGAAGTCCTCCAGAGATGAGTGTCTGTAGTCTCCTCCCAGAAAGTTCTCCAGAGGTATGTACCAGAGGTGTCTTCCCAGGAAGTTCTCCACCACCTCCATGTTCCTGCTGGTGAAACAGTGGAACATGTAGACTGCGGCCAGAAACTCCTGAACGCTCAGATGAACAAAGCAGTAGACTGGTTTCTGGAAGATCACACACTCTCTTTTGAAGATCTCTGTACAAACTCCTGAGAACACCGAGGCCTCTGAGACATCAAGACCACACTGCTCCAGGTCTTCTTGGTAGAACATGATGTTTCCTTTCTCCAGATGTTCAAACGCCAGCCTCCCCAGCTTCAGAAGAAGCTCCCTGTCAGCCTCCATCAGCTCCTGTGGACTGGTCTCAGGTCCTTCATGGTACTTGTTCTTCTTCCTCTTTGTCTGAACCAGCAGGAAGTGTGAGTACATGTCAGTCATGGTCTTGGGCAGCTCTCCTCTCTGCTCTGTAGTCAACATGTTCTCCAGAACTGTAGCAGTGATCCAGCAGAAGACTGGGATTCCACACATGATGTGGAGGCTCCTGGAGGTCTTGATGTGGGAGATGATTCTGCTGGACAGCTCTTCATCACTGAACCTCCTCCTGAAGTAGTCCTCCTTCTGGGCGTCAGTGAAGCCTCGTACTTCTGTTAGCCTGTGGACACATGAAGGAGGGATCTGATTGGCTGCTGCAGGTCTGGAAGTGATCCAGACCAGAGCCGAGGGAAGCAGGTTCCCCTTGATGAGGCTTGTCAGCAGCACCTGGACTGATGACCTCTGTGTGACCTCAGAAACCAGCTGACTGCTGCTGAAGTCCAGTGAAAGTCTGCTTTCATCCAGACCATCAAAGATGAAGAGAAGTTTCCAGACAGCCAGCTTCTCTGCTGGGAGCTTCTGGAATGTTGGATAGAAAACACGGAGCAGCGTGAGAAGACTGTGCTGCTCATCTCTGATCAAGTTCAGCTCCCTGAAGGAAAGCAGAAGCACCACATGGACATCTTGGTTCTCCAAGCCCTCGGCCCAGTCCAGAGTGAACTTCAGCACTGAGAAGGTTTTTCCAGCTCCAGCGACGCCGTTGGTCAGAACCACTCTGATGGCTCCATGTTGCTCAGGTGAGGCTTTAAAGATGTCCTGGCACCTGATTGGAGCATCATGGAGCCTCTTGGTCTTGGAAGTGGTCTCCAGCTGCTCCACCTCATGTTGGGTATGAACCTCTTCACTCTGTCCCTCTGTGATGTAGAGCTCAGTGTAGATCCTGTTCAGGAGGGTTCTACTTCCTGGTTCATCACTTCCTTCAGTCACACGTTCACATCTCCTCCTCAGACTGAGCTGATGTTCTTCTAAAAGCTCCTGCAGACCAACATCTGCTGAGAAATGTGACACAGAGCAGATCTGAATGCTGCAGCAGAACCTCCAACATTTTATTGGTAGTTCAATCTGAATCATCTTCAGAATGATCTGAAATCTTCATTCTGAACCAAACAACAACGTGTTTTAAACCAACAGGTTAGCAGAAACGTCTCACCTGGTCCTGAGCTGCNGATCATCAGGACTCAGCTCATCTTCTCTCCTGGTCAAAGATCATCATGACTCCACCTGTAGAGAGAAGAAGAGAGGAGGTGACTTCCTGTTTCCAGACTCTCTCCATCAGCTGTCAGTCAGTGATGCAGCACATCCTCCATCAGCAGCAGCTTCCTTTCAGCTCTCATGTTAACGTGTTGGAGTGAAGCTCACACACCTGCAGAGACTTTTAGCATCAAGTGTGTTTCCTCTGCAGGTGTGACTCCAGTCCACAGTGGAAACAAACAGCTGAGAGTCCTGAAGGCTTCATTACTGCACAAACACTGTAGTGATGATTTACTGCTGTTACATGTCAGCTGCTGCTCCATTTAAACACACACACTCTGTGTGTTGATGAACATCTCATCTGCTTCTGACACATCAGCTGACTCCTAAACATGGAGGCTGTCCCTGAAGACATCTGGATCAGACTAATGACAGAAGGACAGCTGGACAGATGTGCTGAGTGGACTTCAGCAGAGGTTCTGCTCTGTAGAAAGACCACATGGTTCCTAAATGGAAGCCTGCTTTCTGAAATCAGAGCCAGTGATTTACAGGCTGCAGTCAGACTGATCTCAGAGCTGTGACAAAGATCAAAGTGATCAGCTGTTTCCTGTTGAAATGAGAGAAGCAACAGTCTGAGATCAGATCTGATGGAGACACTTTGATGAATGAGGACCACTGTCTCTATACATGTTGAAGGCTGTCAGCTGGAATCCAGCTTGATCTCCTGGAGACATCAACACAACAACAACACTCATCTTCACATCAACACAACAAGCTTCTGGCTCTTCTGATTGGCTGATTGGTGTCCAATCATCAAGCCTGTCACCATTCTCCTCTCACAGCTGGACTGAGGAAAGCAGCCACTGGGAAGCTGCAGCTTTACTGGAAACACTGGATCTTTGCTTTGATCCTAACTGGGTTTAGTCCAATCCTGCTGACAGCAGCCTGGACTCACTCCACCCAGATACTGACCTCAGAGTCTGCAGGTTGTAGTCTGGACTCTTCACAAGATCCAACAGCTGTTTAACATCTGGAGCCTTAAGGTAGTTGTGTCTCAGGTCCAGTTCTGTCAGATGGGACGGGTTGGACTTCAGAGCTGAGCCCAGAGAACAGCTGATCTCTGACAACCTGCATTTCTCCAACCTGAATAAAGAATAAAACCAGTGAGCTGAAGCCAACAGGATGCAGGTTAAAACAGTCCAACAGAACCAGTAAAGAGTTGTGATGAATATTAATGACATCATGCTGCTGCTCCAATAAAGACGTGGTGACTTCAGCTCTTAAACTCTGTCAGCTCCACCAGCAGCTCCATCAATACAAACTCATGTTGTTCAGCCAAATGATTCAAGTTTGACAGAAAACAAACAAGTCAGGAGGAATTCTGGAGGAAATGGGAATAAAAGTCTATTTGTTGATGTTTGTAAAGACATGAAAACATGAATGATTCTACCTGTGTTCCATTGTTAGACAGGATGCTGCATCACAAACACAACTGATCTGAGATCAGTGTCATTACCACAGACACAAGAACTCATTCACCACAAACAGCTCATTTATTCACATTTCCTCTCTAGAAAAGAAACATTCTATGAAATTCCATCAAACATGATGTCATCGATCAGATTTATTGGAGTCAAACTGACTTGAAGCTTTGAAACAAGCAGATTTCTGCAGTTTAAAAGAAGTTTATTTATATAGCACTTTTCACAGACATTTATTATTTATTCGTAAAGGGGTGGAAGGTTAGGATGACGACTTTACGCTCTTGCGCCGGTGAAACACTTCTCGAGGGGGGAACACATATCGACATAACACCGGTGTCGGTACCAGATCTGCTCAGGTGACAGATTGGCTCGGGGTCCTTCGCCTGCCAATGATGACGTCAAACTACGGCAAATCCACTCGGATTTCACACATAAGTTTTGGAAAGAGTCTAGCAGTTTTGTCTTGTTTCTTACCGCCTAAATATTTGCTTTATAGCTGTAATTTGTTAATAAAACACCATATTGTCGTAGTTTTGTAAAGAATGTGAAACTAAAACCAACACCGCACTTCCAAAAAGCACAACAGTTTTTATATGTGGAAAAATTGTAAATGTATTTACAGAATTTGCAGCCATTTCTGTTTTTATGTGGAATTCTGTATATTTTGTTAGTTCTTAAATCCATTCATTCATTCAAAATGTTGCTTGCTATTTGTTCAATAAAGTTATTTTATTTTTTGCCAATTTTCATCAAAAATCAAGAGCTGCTGAGGATGTCTGTTGATATTTTTGCTTTTATTTTACGTTTCCTTTGGCAAAACAAACATATTTTCCCAGACTACAGGACTACAACCACAAGGAAAACAACCGCATTTTTGTTCAAACTAATCAAACTCTTCATTGTTAACGTGCTACCCTAACTTTTATGAACGTGGTATCGTAACTTCTGTATGTCTTACGTTCAGCCAATCATCTAGTGTGACGTCATCGTCAGGCGCAGGACCCCGAGCCGATCTGGTACCCGAGCAGGTCTGGTACGGCACTGCTGTCTATCTTGGCAAATCGCTGTCTCGCGCAAGTTCTCGTCATGAAAGTCAGGTACGGAAACAAGGCACTGTTTCATATCGCATGAACCGGTACTCGGTCGATGCTATGGAATTCGGTTGGTTCCTTAAAAAGTACAGATTCCGGTACCCATCCCTAAGCATTAGGCAATAATTGCCAATAAATGCCTTTACTGGCTGCTAAACATGGGCGGCGCCAGGCGGTGGCCAGGGGTTGCTATAGCAATGGCTAGAATGGGCCCAGCAATGTCTTAGCAACCCCAACTCTTGAACCCCCCCTCCCCGGAGCTGCGGTCCGAGCCAACGGACGCCGGAGGGTAGGGTGACCCATAGCAGCGCCGGTGCTCCCTAAACG